>JACXSJ010001411.1:64741-93951 GCA_014851325.1 Pentalonia nigronervosa
ATAGTATTGTGATACCTTTTTAACCATTTTTTTTTTTTTTTTTTTTAATCGTCGAGACTAATTGTTACACAAAGTTTCAATAAAAAAAAAAGGAAAAACCATGTTTTTAACTAGTATTATTACTCAAAAATCATCCAATTTTCTTAGTTTTCTTCCTGTACATAAAAATTATTTAAATGTTATGTGTGTTTATGATATAGTTATTTTGAAATCATCGAATAAATAAGTATATGATATATCGTATATCTGTGTATTAATATTATAATCATAATAATTATATAGAAATATTACTTTTGTATTTGATTTTTAATTTGAATATATGTAGTATAACAATATTTGTTTTTTAGATTTAATTGTTATTACTGATGGGATGATTACATTGGCTGACATTCAAGTGCTTGATTCCGTTTTAAATCAATTAAGATGTATAAGTGTGGCATGCTCATTTTTGCATGTGTCTAGTCAATTTCACCCACATTCAGGTCACGGGAATGTGCCATACTCTGAATTGATGCAGCTTATAGCAACAGCCACATCTGGCACTTACTTAAACTCATTTCCAAAAACAACACTTAATTTAGTTGTTAATTTTTATCATGATAAATTCATCATGTGGTCATTTAAAAGAGGAGATGGTAATGAGTCTTCAAACAATACAACAAATCTTAGTTGCACACCACCACGTGTTCGCCCTGGTGAATGGACAGTGAGGTATTAATCAATATTTTATTTGCAAAAAAAAAATTAAATTAATGTGTGACAATCCTATTTTCAGGAAATGGCACAACTTACCAATAAATTAAAAGCATTTTTTTCCCAATAAATTTGAATATTTTAAAAATAGCTTTGAAGTAGATAATAATAATTTAAAATGGTAAATAATTCTACTAAATCATAAAGATGAGAGATACTTTTATTCTTTTCTTTAATACTTAAGTATGAAGTATCAGAATCAAATTATTTACAACATCATCTTTGATATTTTATAAGTATTACATGTTATAGTCGAGTTGCTATAACTCAAAAAACTTGACAACTCAATTTTTTGTTCCCTAGAAATTCTCATAACACTCAATGTATAATTAATCTTTTTAACTCGAATATAAAATTGTGATGAATAGCTTAGATGAAATATATTATTTATGTTATATCTGGGTATTTTTGTAAACATTTTATGTTGTATCTACTCAGCTGTATAATAAAAATAATAAACGAGTGTCTAATATTCGAAGCCATAGGCAATTTAGAAGATTTTATCAATGAATATCCTCCAAAAAACCAAATACCATTATATCTATATTTTAGTTTTTTATAATAATCATGTTCATATATTTATCATAATATTCTTTATCGTAAAATTTTAAAATTAAATATACATTTCATTACATAACTCAAAGTGAATTTTTATTCTCCTTCAATTTCAAGTTATCGTGACTTGACTGTATTATGATAAATTAATAACATACATTTTCTCCGCTATAACTGTTAATAAATTTATATTTTATTAAATTAAAGCTTAAATGAGAATTTTGCTCATGAGCTAATATAATAGTTATATTTTAAGTTAAAAGTTATAACATATAATATATTATATTTTTAATTGCCATAACATGGTTTCGCCATTTTTCTGTTGTACATATTTCTTATAGTCAAGAACAGTTAATTACAGTCAAGAACTAATGAGTAATTATTTATAATAGGAAACTAATTATTTTGTTATAGGAATTCAAATTTTTATGGTAATAGACAAACACAATTGGTGTCTAAAAAACAATTTAGTGATCATATTCAAGCAAATCTTGATAATATAGTGTGTTGCCGTTTGCGCGAAGGATTTATTATTGAGGTATTTATATGAGTTAGATTTTTTTTCTTTTAATTTCATTTTATTTTATTGTTTACAACAAGAATTTTTTATTCGTATTAAATAATATGTAATAAATACAAAATAAATAATTATAGGATATACAATATAAAGATGCAGGAAGTTCAACTGTTGTTCCTTACATGAATAATTCAAGTAAACTACAATTAAAATTAATTTTGCCGTGGACTAATCATATATATATTGAATATGATATAACGGTAAAATGGCCACCATCAGTCAAAAAAAAAATTGAACCAATAGTTATTGAAGAAACACCAGAATTAGTAGAACCATCGACATCAACAACACAACCACCAGCATCAATACAACTAGACAGTTTAAATATCTTTTACACTGTTTCGGTCAAAGGTAGAACAATATACTACAGTTCATTACTATTACCTATTATTTGTATTGATTAATTTATATGATTATAAATTATAGGTCCATATGAATTTCTACATGACATAACATGTACTAGAACTAAAAAAGTCCAGTTACTGTCAAAAATACCTAGACAATGCCAATTTCAATTATCATCCTGCCGATCATCATCAATTTCTGTTGCGACTGCTACAACTACTATTACAAGAAATTTGAATTTGCTGCCAGATAGATCATATAGTAGTATTGAAAAGAGAGTTACTTCTAAGTATAGACAAACTTTGATTGCTCGATTTTGGTTAACTATGCGTTCCATTGCTCAAACTGATCTGCTAATTAAACATTTGGAAGCATATTCTTCTAGTACAGGCCATTTAACTAATTCTGACAACTGTAATCAACCAATAGATCAGAATGAAATAATTCAAGATCAACAACTTCAAAAACAAGAAACTCAACAAATAGTACAAATAGAACCACCATCACAAGTAATACAAAATCTCCAAGTATTAGAAACACCTCAAATTTTACAATTGGACGATTCTAGTGTGATTTCAAGTAATTTAAGTAATAGCAATTCTAAAACAGATACAGTGTTCAGTACCGAGAAAACAGAAGCAAACCTGTTTAGTTTTTTGACATCTGAAGTTCCAAATAAAAGTCCATTACATAGTGGTGTACCATTATTCTATTATTTGCCTACAAATTCAAACACATCATTCTGCTTAAAGCAGAATCAATTTAAAACAGAGTGAGTATTGAATTGCTATTTTTGATGTTTGTATAAATTATATTATGTATTTTAGTGATCAACAACAAAGTTACACTGATCAACAACATCAACGTTTTGCCGATTTTTGGAAACCTGTTTGTATCTTAGACCCTGATACTCAGTGGCCCAAATGGTTTTCCACTTATAGAATTGGTGGTGGTGTATTGTTGCTGAGACATGATCGACCATTACCACAATGGTTTCGTAAGAAAAATACAGATAATGATAGTTATCAAACACTAACTTGCACTAAATCATCTGTATCACTTTTTGCTTTGCTGAAGCAATGGTGCACATTTGTTTTAATTGATGAACACTCTTATGTAAAATGTTTAGATCAGAGGTAAAATTGTAGACACTTTTTAATATATTTTATATTAAACTTTTATTTTTATTAATAGTGAAACATATACTGATGACGTATCATTTTGTATTGCCCGAGTTTCACCTAGACCACCATCTTGCTGTTGTGTAGTATTGCATTTAGCATTTCAAAGCTGTGTACCAGCTTCAGTCCACCATAAGGTTCAAATAATTTATTGAATATTATTATTGAAATTAGTTTAATCAATTTATTTTTATTTGTAGATTATTGATGATTTAAAATATGATATTCAACTATTGGATTCAACTACTGCAGTGAAACTGTCTTCTGAAGATAACAATCAAGTAACTGAAGATCAAGAAAATAAGATGAAAAAAACTAAATCAACTATTATTGAAGAATTGTTAACACCAAATAAACCTTCAAAACATCAAAAATATGTGTATTTAATGGACAAACCACTTGAGAAAATTTTGATTAGGTATAGCAATAAATTAGGATATTTTAATAAATTGTTATGTTTAGAATCGAAATATATTTTTAAATATTTTTTTCAATTCAAGATATGAGCGGATACCTTCAGAATTCACCACTGTCATATTCCCTGATGGCTCACAACCCTCATCTTCTATAACAACAATAAATATACAAAAGCCAAGATCTAAATTAAATATTGGAATTCCTCATGATACTGTTCATGAGTCATTAATTGGAGTAGAATCAAAAGCTGTATCAACCACGACTACTCTTTCACGTTACTTGTATCATAAACGATGGATATGGAGTAGTGAATGTAGTCGTTATAGTCAATGTAGTAATAGTGTGTCTCAAAAATTTCAACTGCAATTACAATTAGAACGTACTCTATCAGTGTTGACAAGGTAGAATATAGATATTATTAGATTTACTAATTATCATTATGCAAAAAATATTGTTTCTAGATATTTTCATTCAAATTTAACT
Source organism: Pentalonia nigronervosa (assembly GCA_014851325.1). Taxonomy (NCBI): domain Eukaryota; kingdom Metazoa; phylum Arthropoda; class Insecta; order Hemiptera; family Aphididae; genus Pentalonia; species Pentalonia nigronervosa. The sequence continues at coordinate 69,053 of JACXSJ010001411.1, forward strand.
TCTCAATGTATTACATTTTTTAGTGATTATACAAGATAAGATAATTAATAAAACACTCAAAGCTTGTTACATAAATTGCTGCGTAAAATCTATAAGGATTTGCAGATTTTGTAAACAATGTCTTCAATTTAAATTAAATACAGAATTTGTATAAACTATCTTCTTTTAGATTTCAAATTGAGCATTAAATATATTATTTAAATATTTATTATGAAAATACTTTAAACTTGAACGTGTTCTCAATAAATTAAAATTTCTATCTTTCAAACATTGTTTTTAAAATTAATATTTAAAAAAAAAAACTCTTAGAAAATTCACCTTTGACACATTTAAATGATTCAAATATCCAAAAATAACTTAATTTTTCAAGTCTAAAATTGTACAAATAATATGCTTGAGTGATTTTCAAAAAATTGATTAAAAAAATGTGGGCATTATAATATGACTAAAACATTTTATCTTCAGTTATACCACAGTATCTAGAAATGATATAGCTTGGCATGGAAACATTCATCTTGTCTTCTATGTCATCTCATGTAATTACTTCAGTTATCATTTTATACCAGTTAAAAAATCACATTTTATTATTTTATAATTTATTGATTTTAGAGAAACACTGGTATTAACAACCAAACCTAACCTCACACTACTCATTACTCATTTAATGTAGTCTAGTAGATCTAGTAGATGTATTTAACTGTTATTAATATGAATGCAACAATATGTTTAAACAGTACAATAATTACTTTAAAGTTGTGCATGTTTTATTTACATAACAGATTTTTAATTACTTTTGACTATTTTTGAATCTTCTTAAGTCATGCTATTAAGTGATTTCAAAAATATAAAATATTGTAGAACCAAAACTCCTTATATTTACTAGTAATTTAAAAAAGAAGGTTCATCATAAAAATATAATTCCTTTTGTTAATACACCTACATTTAGTTTAACAATAGTTAATGCTATATTTTATTATAATTTCAGCTATACTTTTTTATTTAAAATGCTAATAAGTAATAACTGATGCATGTATGTAAAATATTAAATTTTTGTATTAAGTGGCTTATTAGATTACCTTTTTTTTTTGTTTATTTAATTTTTAGAATACGATTAAGAGAAGGTTTCAAATTTGCACATTCATCTTCCGGTATCATAAACATGGTTTTAGAAGTAGACATGATAGAAGTTAGTATACCATACACCATATTTTCATAACAAATTGCTGTCAATTAAAATAACAAAATTTTATTTTTCTCATCAAATAATTCATTTATTTATAGTCAAAAGATTTTTTTATTTAAAGTTTTTGGAGGCTAATATTTATTAACTAAGTTCATAATTTGTACATAAAATATAAATAATTGCTTATTTTTTATTGGTACCAATAAATTTATTGTTAAATACACCAATAATATCAAAATAAATTACTGAATACTTTTTATTTGTATAAATAAAAATAAACATATTGATATATTGACACATAACATCATATCTAAATGATTACAAAATTAAATTTACATTAATATTACAAAAAACCATTTTTATGTTTAATAATCTAATAATTTATATTAAATTACTTCTTGAAATAATAAAATATTAATTTAATCACATTTATTAAAAAACAAAAATAAAAACAAAAAAATATATAATTATTACAATAAATATTCAATACACATTAATTTATAATTATATTTAAATAACAAATCATTTTTAGCAATCCAATTACAATGTATCAACTTTATAAAAGATAATTAATTAGTTTATTTAAAAATAAAATAAGTTATTCTTAAAGAAATAAATGAATAATAATTATTATTATTATATTCTAGGGATCACCCCATTGCCCTAGTACACCCACAAGTCATTGTGTCATCCAGTATGTTTTATTTCCTCCTAATAAGCTACAAAAACAACAACAAAAAACTTATGAATATAATAGTGTTTTTGATCAAATTAACATGGAAAATAATGACGATGAAAAGTCATTATTAATGTCAATTGATGAGCAGCAAAAATTTGAAAAACCTCTAAAACATAGAAAACACGTAGTTTCTTTTGCCGGTGACAGTTATGATTGTTGTTTAAAACATAAAACAGAAGATGAATACCAATTAATAACAGAATGTTGGATTGAGCCACAACATGGAACAGTGGTAGTTAATAAAAAACAAAATTATAATTATATGTCGGGATTGATGTATGAACAATTAGCAGATGCGGTGAGTAAATAATAATTGTTTATTTAATTATATATGTATATATATATATATATATTTATTTTAAGATGAATGGATAGATAATTAGAGACTTCTATTTGTAGATGATTTATATTAAAAAAATAAATGTTAATTAAGTCTCAACAACATGAATCTTAAAGGGTATAAATATAAATTTGACTGTATTTTTTGAGTTATATACCTCAAATATAACTTATAAAGACTTCAAGGAGCAAGTATAACATTTGAGTTATTAGGGCTTTTGAAATATCAAGGTTGAAGTTATTACAACTCAACTGTAAACTAAACATTGTTTGCACATTTAAGAAGCCATACTTAAAGTCGTGTCAATTTTAATCATTTTAAAAGTTATTTTAATTTTTACATCTGTGGAATGATGTAATTATAGTAAGTAAAATATGAAGTCTTTTTAAAATAAAATGTGTATAATAAATATTGTCTCTCCATTTCCCTCTATTATAAGTCCTCATAGGTCTCATTCTGGTTTATTGTGTTCAGATATTAAGTAATGACTTCAACGTTCTGAGTCTGGAGTCTATTTGAAAATATATAAATAGTTCCTAGAAGTCTTCTGTTTATTTTTTCTCCAATACTTTATTTTTTTTTTATTAAATGTCTATTTACTTTTCAGATGTATCTAAACCACTAGCCTTTTATACATAATAAACACTAGAATGTTTAGTTTGTTGTTCATTTTGTCTGATTCTGTGAATTTTGTTGTCTGTGGTTATTCTTTTACATATTTGTTTCTTAATTGAAGCATAACCTATATTTGTTATGGAGTATTTTTCGTTCAAATATAATTAACTTTTTTCATTAATTTTTATTAATAACCTTGTTTCACTTGCGTTCGTCACTATTGGTCATAGGTAGTCATTTCAATTTTTAACAGGAGTGGCAAAAATTTTAGCCAGCCCATTTAACACTGAACAAAAAAAAAACTGAACGCATTGCTCCCAAGCTAATTTATATTTATATTTATATTTTTATCTCAATATAGTTCCTATCTTATATAACTTTATACGCATATAAGACGGTAAAAGTAGCCTCATTTAATAGCAAAAAATAAGCAAAGGAGCTAAATAATTATGCCATTATGGTATCTATCTCAGTGGCGTCATTTTATATTTTTCTGAGGTTTCCAACAATTTAAATTACAATATGAAATACGACTGCTAACCTCATTGAAAAATAGACACTTATTAAATAAGTACCTTCTGTTATAGAGGTTTTTTCGAAATCTTGGATAAATTTAAGAGTGGTCATTTTGTTTTTAGAATTTCTAGATTATAGTATCCGCGTATATTTAAGGTAAAAAAACTATAAATTGTAATTATTATTATCGTGACAAACGGTTTTTTAATGCTTACACAATATTATATTTCCGCAGAATTAAAATAATTATAATCATATTATTTCACTAACAACCGGCCCAACTATTGGAGTGATTTCATACAATCAGACATGGGCAAATGTCCACCTTATTCCTTCTCAAATGACACCCCTGTAGCATTAGTATAGGTGGTATCTTTTATGTTCAATAAAGTAATTTTGAAATTGAATATATTTAATCAAATGTGTATATCATTTATACATAAATTAGTCAGTAATGTAATGGCTTATAATATAAGTTATTATAATACTATTATTAAAAATATAGAAACAATAAATTTAAAGTTAGGTAAGTTTTATGTGAACAAAATTTACGCGTCTACTATATTATCATCAGAGACGAAACTAGAAGACGGGGATTGATCCCCGGGCGTAATTTTTTTACAGGCCTAAATTTGGTGTTTGGTGTTTAAAACATTAAATTTTTTTCCTATAATTACGGACTAATAATAAAAATAAAATATAATAATCGTTATCGTTGTTGATACCGACTAAAATATTTAAATATTACAAATTACCATAATGATAAATGCATTATTTAGCAAATTTGTTATTTACCTTGTATGACGTTTATCGTTTATGTCCAGTGCCCTGTAATAATTGTGAGCGTGATTCAGGATTCATTATTTGGTTATTCAGACATCGCAATCAAAATTTCAAAAACAGTAAGATTATGCATAGATTTGCATACTTATACACTATAAATCTTAAGATTTTGAGCAAAACCAATCATGTATTGATTCTGTTATTTTCATTAATATTTCTAATGCACAATAACTTTTATTATCATATCAATGTATAGATATATACTATATGCACAGTGCTGCAGCGAAATTCATGCAAAATGTTATTTACATAGCTAACATTACAAAATTTAATACAAGATTCTTCATACATTTTTTCTACTTTTATATATTAAAATAAAAGTTTACTGGAAATTCAATTCAATTTTTTATGAGTGTTTGAAGTTAACATTTTGACAAAACTAGTCAATATAAAATATAAAATTAATATTAAAATTTAAATTTATTTCGTGGATAACAATTTACAAAATATTTAATTTTTATAGCTAAGAATTAAAATTTAAAATAAGGCTTCTAATAAGTGATAATATCATAACCAAAAATTCAAAAAAATATGTAAAACCAGTTTTTTTTTGTAGACATTTTCACTTCAAATTTGGATGAGATTAAATATTTTAATGAAGAATAACTTTGTTTTTATATTTCTATTATTATTTCGTTGTAATTCAGAGACATTAATTTTTGGGACATTAAAATTGTATATGTAATATATATTATAAATTTTATTATTATACACGATGGCATTTTCAAAATATTTAGATACATTTTAAGCTATTACCTATTTATACCATGGACCTATTCTCATTGTTCTTATTCTTTCAAAAGTCTAACTAGCATGGTTATGCATGTATGATGTGTATTACACATGGGCTGTAATAGTGAAAAATAAAAGTAATCGCTTATCATTTAATATAATATTTTAACCATTACAGTTTCAACATTATCAATAGATTTACATACTATTTTATTTTACTATTATATTCATTTTAAACGATAAAATATTATAAGTGTTTTGTAAACATTGTTTGTGTGTCTAAAACATTTAGATAAAGATAGCATATATTGAGTCATAGATAATATAAAAAATATAGTTATAACTCGTATAGAATTGTGGATGTAATATAAAAATTAGATATATTGTTTTGAGGATTTTAAAACATGTCCGCAGATAGGTTTATATGGTTGTTGATAAGTTATTAAATATAATACTTAAATCCTACCTATACAAATGCGCATTATATGCAGGATAATGTAAAAAAAAACACAGGCTTGGGTACTACACAGGAATTAACATAAATTGATAATGGCAGTTACTATAGGTTGATGGAAGTATAATATAACTATATTTTGTTTGATATTAATAGCAATTTTGTAATAGATTAAAATAAGCTGTTTAATATTATGAAAGAGGAAGGAAGATGTGTTGTATTTTTTCATTAATCCACCTTATTTTATTTTTGTCACCATTGCGTTATTATCTCTATAACTGAACAAATATACTAATATTTATTTATTGATAACAATACCGGGTTTTCGACCCTCCTACTAAGGTGCGTTATTGGATAACTGTTTGTTTGCTGTGTATAAACTCCGTCATCGTTAACGCGTGTATTAAAATATTTATCACGTACAGATAATATATGAAATAAAAAATAAAAACTATTTAATATTACAATGACTAAATAATATGAAAATATGCTTATCGAAATATATCATATTATATATATATATATTATTTTTATTTGTATTTATACGTTTGGGTGATTATATTAATATGACTATGTGTTTTATAAGAATATTTTTATAATTTTCATAATAATTTTAATTATTGGTAACATTTTTACCATAAATGAATTTCTAATTTCCCTAGTTTTTGATCCATATCGTTAATGATCTCTTAAGAGCATATTGACAAAATGTTTTATCCATTCAATCGGTCTGATGTGGCTATCTTACTGTATATAATACTGTATATATAATATTTTCCAAGTCCAAATTTATTATCATTTATAGAAAGTAAAATAAATCAGTTATCAATAATGAAATAACAATTAATAGGATGTTATACTAGCATGTGTAGCCCCTCTCACATAAACGCATAAAATAGCAAATTTATGTTCTGAATAATATATTTTACTTTGCTATTTTCAATATTAAAGTAAAATTACTTATAATCAAAATTAAAGGTTAAGGATATTGAATTAGGCCTCACTTTGATATTATAATTTTGAAACATGTTATGAGCATTTTAAAACTTGAGTACATTGTGCTCAATTAGGTAAGACACAAAAAAATATTTAAAAGTATTTGCTATCAATATATGTAAGCATTTTTATGTTTTTAATGAACCTTTCATTAAAACCGTTGGCATTTGATTAATTCAATCACGTTAAATTTTGTATTTTTATAAAAAAAGAGTTAAAAGGTGGGCAAGTGGGTACTACTGAGCTATACAGTAGGTGTCTAGAGGAGTTGCTGTAATGGATGTGTTAAATTAGAATAATAGTATAAAATCATTATATAGGTACGAAAAATGATTTTAAGCAAAGACGGTTTACCAGCCTATATCACTAAACGAAAATAACATCTTGTTTCTTTGTTGATATATTTATACTTTTTTATTATATTAAGCATAAATACATTATTTTTATTTTCAGAGAGCTTAAGGTTTTTTAAGAATCAAATTTTTTGAACCTTTGAGAAAAAAAACTGGATTTTTCTGATTTTTTCGGCATTTTAATCCCAAGTTAAAAACTATAGTTGATTGCATCATCTATATGTATATATAATCACACAAGTGTAACCTAACCTTGACTAACTGATAAACTGGTCAGCTTAGAGCCTAAACTATGAGACTTGAAACTTGCATGGTTTTTGATTTTTAATATTTTAAATAATTTAATATTTTAATTTTAAAATTCCGTAAATTTAAAACTGTTACATTGGCCCACGAGTATTTTGTTAATATTTTTAGACTTAAATTCTGCGGCTTTTATAATTAACAAAGGGACATCGCCAGTAAATGTAATTTAATAAACTACTGTATATTATATGATATTAATTATTCAATTACTGTTCTAAATTTGCAGTCAAAATGTTTCCGAAAAATCTCTTAACAAAAATCACATAAATGTTTTTTAACGTATGTACATATACTAAAATATGCAAGATAATATTATTTTTACTTATTTACAATATCTAATAATTTATGATACTCTAGCGACTGATATATAGAATTGAAAAACCGTTGCGTACCCAGTCTTAAAATCATCATTATAAATTTTACCATTTAGATTAGTTAATTGTAAATAAGTATTAAGTTCTACACTAGAAATGTTCATAAAAATGTATTTCTAAGTACTTAGGTGTTATGACGAAACAGAATGACAAATATGCGTTGCACGATTAAAGTACAAAATTAATTTAAATATAAAACATTTTTTAAGTAGTAATATAAATGCTATAAACCATTAAAATAACCGAGTTCTTCGATTACGGATCATATTCAATTAAATTTATTATTCCTCAAGAAAAACACTTGAAAAACGATAAGTAATTAACAATTATAATACATATCTAAATGTTTAATAATTGATATTTTTGCCATTAAATCTTTAAAAAGTTACTACATTAAACGTATATGCTGATTAAATTATAAGAGAAAACTTATTAAATTTGTCATTTTGGATTACATATAGTAAAGCGAAAATGAGCTCGAACTTGAATACTTTTAACTGCTATGTATTTATAGTCAATATGTATTAAAGTTTTGTTTTATTTTTATATCATATATTCTTTTACGGTACATTTCAAAAAAAAAAAAAAAAAAAATACAAGTTAATTGGAGACATCTTAGATAAATAAATACAATTGAGTTGTGATGACTCGAAGTTGGAGGGGTATAAAAATTCATTTCGGGATATGTATTACTCGAGATACCTAACTCGAATTTATCAAAATTAAATCAAAATTCGAGTTATGTAATGAAATGTATATATAATTTTAAAATTTATTATAAAAAACGTTATGATGAATATATGAACATGATTTTATAAATAACTAAAATATAGATACAACGGTATTATAAGCATGTGCACATGTATTATTTATTATATACAGTAAAAAAATAATTTGTTAATAATTTTTAGTTTTTCGGCTGTTTATTGACAAAATATTTTAATTTGCCTATGGATTCGATTATAGAAGTATTCATGCTTTCCACAGATTCGACAAATTGCCTAACAGTTTATAATGATGGCATTGCTTAGTTCGCCGTAATCATATTTAGCATAATATGTTTACGAAAATGCCCAGATTTAACAGATATAATATACTTTGACTAAGTTATTTATCACAATTTTATATTCGAGTTAACAAGACTTATAATACATTGAGTGTTATGAGAATTTCTAAAGGAATAAAAAAAAAATTTAGTTGTCAAGTTTTTTGAACTATTGCGACCCGACTGTACAATTCTGAAACTTCAAAACTCAATTTTCGAATTTTTTCAAATTATAAATTTTTAAAAAATCTGTATGAGGCTATAGTTATATTCAAATTCTTAAGTTATATTTTAAATTGATGAAATAAATATCATTGGATAAAAGTGAAATTTTTATTATCGATATATTTGATAAAAAACCAAAATACATTTTGTTAAATTATTTCAAAAACATTTCAATTAAATTTTATTGTTTTGTATTACTTACTCTTTTCCAAAGACTAAAGACTAAAATGCTTAAAGTAGTTTTTCTTCCTCAAAACGCGAATCGCATAACAAAAATATGTATTTTCACATTATTTTAAAATTGATATGTTATTCTAATACTAAAAAAAAAGTTTTTATACCTACAAATATTGTAAATGTATTGTAAAATTCAAGGTTTGATTAACTAAAAAAGCGTACCTACCTAGTAAAATTGCTTAAAATCTAAATATATCCATATATCATCGAAAGTATGTATATGTGGTTCTTTATATAATTCAATTTCATGTTTTGAAATATAGGTATGCTAAAATTATAATGAGTAAAAATATTCATCTCACGATAAGATTATAAAAAACGACATTGGAATTATGTAATATTATGATGATATGAAAATATTTGGTGTTAATAGATATTATTATTTTATATCTGTCTACGTAGGTACTATAATATACATTATTATAAAATAGAAACTACATTGATTAGTATACTAGTATCTGTAGTATTTTATAATAATTTATAGTATATCTACGTAGATAGATATAAAATAATAATACCTGCAAAAATCCAAGTTAACGACATATACCTAAACTGTTCAATCATCTTTAATGAGACATAATTATTGGTGATTTTTTGATTTAGTAAATTTGACATAAAGTGTATACGTTTTATTAGTGTAAAAAATACGTATTGTATAAAATATTTTGAATCCGAAAAATTCTAATGAGATGCAATTATATTTTAAATGTTTAAAACTTGTAACATTTCTATTCAATATAAAAACGGGCAATTTAACGAGTTTCGCATAGCAATAATAATTATTTAGGTATTTAACTTTGTTAAATATTGATGATTTTAAAGTCTAATTCAATATCATGTTATTTTTTTTATTTATGACATTTTAGATTCTGAACAAAGCGATGAATGTATTGATTTTATAATGTTGTGTGGTTTTTTTATTTTTATTTATTTTTTTTTTGTGTCGTGTTATCACGTTTAAGTGCAGTAAAAGTGCTCCAATTTTCTTCATCAGCATCTTTTCTCATAGGAAAGTGAATCTAGTTGGTACTTTGGGTGGTCAAAAGTAAAAAATTCATAACAGTTTTTAAACGCGCCGGAAAAAATAAAAAAAAAATTTAAAAATAACAGAAATTTTTTACAAAGCAAATTTTTAATAAAATTTATTTTTATTTTTGAAGTAATAAAAGAAATAATGACTGTAAATACATGAAATTTTCACAAAATGTTTATATAAGCATTTTTTATACACCACAACATTTACAAAATATTTTAACTTTTTTTGAGCTATTTATAAGCATAATAAATTTTCGGGTTTTTTATTTTTTTTTTATAATTGCCAATAAAAATTTTTTCAGACGGTCTAAAAATTTGAAAATGTGTAATACAATGTTCTCCATAATTTGTTGTAAGTGAAAATTAAAAAAAAGTTAGCGTAAGTATCTATTTGTTTTTTATAGGCATCTAAAGTTAAAATTTCCAAATAATACGTAAAAATCACGAAAATTTGCAGTTTTCTTTGATTAGAAAATTCATAAAAAAAAATTTCTTCAAATCTAAGATTTAAAAATTCGCTGCAAGGATATCTATAAATTTTTCTACCTTTCTAAAAAAAAAAAATTACCGGAAAGCCAAAGTAATTTTTTAAGAGCGTTTGAAATTAAACATTGGATATTCACCCGTTTTCTTAAGAAACGATTTCCTTATTTTGATGTAATTCAAAAAGGAATAACCATAGATATTTGAAATTTTCACCAAGTGTTTTAATTATCTCTTTCTATACACAAAAAAAATTAAAAATATTTTGACAATTTTTTTCTCTAAATATCGATAAAAAAAAAAATTCGTTGGGTCAATTTTCTTCAAAATTTAATACAAAATTTCTCATAAGTTATTAAAATAGCATATCAAAAATAATAAAAATATATAAGCACAATTTTTTTTTATAAGCATTTAAACTTCAAATTTTTAATCGAAATTCATCATGAAACATTTGCAAATTATTTTATAGTTAAAAATGTATAAAATGTTCAGTTTTTATAGTTAAGGATTAAAAGTTTAAAACAATATTTTTCGTAAGTAGTTTATAGTGAAATCAAAAAATCAAAAATTGTTTATAGACATTTTAAGTTCAAATTTTAACAAAATTAGATGTTTAAATGAAGAATAACGATGTTAGTTATTTCGTTGTAATTTAAAAATATTTTTTATGAGTACTTAAAACTTTTTAAGTATATTATTATATTTTATACCGACATTATATTAGGCCTACAGACCATCTGATCAGAATTGTTTTTCGTAACAATGATTTATATCATTGAATTCAAATTTAACACATTCATGAAAGTAATCCACTCGACACATACCTGTACAGCAGAGCGGTACCCACTTGCCGACATTTTTTTAGATTGTGGATTTATTAATTTAGAAATGTAATATTAATAATATGTTATAATTTAAGTACCTAGTTACCTTAAGAATGAGTAAATTTAATCAACTACCCTAATATTATTAACGATTTACTATGATAAAACTCATTGATGATACAGTCAACTTGAAATAGTTAAATTTTCAGATTAAAAAAAAACATAGAAGTATGATATAATATGTTATTTAAAATATTTGAAGTATATGTGCTTGTAAATATTTCATATTTTCGACTTTTTTTAGTTTTTTTTTTTATTTATATTAGTTTATTTATATTTTCGTTAAATCGTTGTTTTTATAACCATGTTTAACATTTTAAATTTAAAAAATTGGTTAATTATATTAAAAATAATAATTTTTTTAATAAATTTTAATAAATTTGTTATTCATTTAAAACATTATTTGTAGAGACTTTTGAAACATTATATTAATTTAAATATTTTAATCAAAATTGCTATTATTTATACCCACTAAAATGTTCAATATATTGAAGATTAATTTTAATCAATTTATACCACGTTCACACAATTAGGAACGTCGTACATCGGTTGAATAAGTGATTATGTTTTTTACAATATTCTGATAAAAATTTGTTTAACCTATTGAATTAATAAAATGTTAATATTAATATAAGTATAATACAAATAAACCATAATAAATTAGTACTATCATTTAGTAATACAATGATTTATCATTAAATTCAAATTTAACGTATCCATTGCGATTACCAAATAAATATTTAATGGTATGAAAAAATAAGAATAGCATATGACATAATATAATAATTCTTTTAATTTAGATAAATATAATAAAAATGAAGAGTTTTTATCTTTACCTTGTTGTTTGGTAGATGATCCATTTTTAAATTTGAAAGAAATCAAAAAATAAATAATTGACATTAAAAAAAATATATAAATATGATTTGATATAACAATATTCATTTACAATTGATTTGTAGTTAATGAAAATTATACCTATGGATAAAAATTTTAAATTTAAATGTTTATGAATCACTCGAAGTTAATTATATTATTGTAGGTAGATATGTAATTATGAAATGTCATATCAAAAAAAAAAAAATTAATTAAATAGAATCAGATATAAGAAAAAAATTAATTTTTTATAGTTAACTTTGTTGTAATTTTTATTTTGAATTTATAACTCCATCCGAGAAATAATTGTATTATTAAATATTTCACATAAACCAAGTATAAAAATTAATTCCATTTCCTATAATTTTTCGTTTTTTGAAGTTTACATAAAAAGATAAGTAATTTGAATTTGTATTTGTTGAAAAAAAATGTAACTAATTATTAAACTAATCAAGAAATTGTATTTAATGGACATAAAATTGTACATTTATTATTAAATTTGAAATATTGGCGTATGTACAACCACAGCGACATACGTATTATTATATTAGTTTAATTATTTTTTACTATATAATAGTGTAAATATTTTGGTTTTAAATATAACTATTAGTTGTCGTCATCGTAATGATCATAGTTCATATGATGAATTATCTGTGGCCATAGTGTCTTTCAAACCAATTCAAACATACAATTCGAATGTGTACAAACACACAGCAGGTGTACACGCATATAGTAATATAACGTACAAGATAAAACACTTATCAATACGGTCATATTATTATTACACGATTAATTGGTGTGATGTGTATGCAAAACGGGCATGTAAAGCACGCACAAAGTACTCGTGATTCGTGATCGGAGCCAATTCTTTTCGTGTTCGTGGAATTTCAGTGTATCGTCGTCTTGTCGTTTATGACTTACGGGCGTTCTGATCGAGTAATATCGTTATATTATATTATTTGTTCTCTTTTGGAGTATTCTATCTACATTTCGTCATAATTTGTTTATTCTTCGTCAAAGTATTACAATCGCTATCAGCTATTTAGTAGAAGGTTTTATATTGTTATTACACGGTTCTATACATCTCGTCGTACTTGTTCGCTTACGACGTACTTTACCTATCTGTATCTAAACGCAACCACTCGAAAGATAACGCTCAGGCACTTACTTAAATATCGCGCGTATTAGCCAACGGGCGTGTGTGTTTTTTATTTGTTGGTACGTTATCTTTTGTTTGAGCCTCGCTCTTGAAACGGGACACTTGCGGTATAAAAACTTAGCGCCGGATGGCTGTTGATTCATAGCGCATTCGGTGTCTGATCGTCACACATCAATAGCATTCAGTAATTATTTTTCGTCTAGATATTTTGCTCTTTGGACGCGAGTTGTTTTCTAAAGTAAAAGTGTTTAGTTAGTTTTTCAGTCTTTGTTTTAACGTGTAATTTGTTTCCGTTTCTTTTTCGTTCGTTTGTCGCAACAACACTGTCATGTGGTTTAACAACCGTTTGTCCAATCAGTTGGAAGTTTGGATCAAGGCATGTTTTATGTTTTTACGTTTGGTATAAAATAGAAAATTATCTTTTTAATATCACACCATGCCAGATCTAACTCTTCCAGCTGATTGGACTCGGTACATTTCAACTGTTTAGTATTAATTAAAAAAGTGAGATTTTTTCATATTATTAGCCACAAATAATGTAAGATCTCGTTGAATTCAATCGATTTTTATTATTTTTTTTATTATTATTTATATTTTTTTTTATTTTAAACATTTATGTCTATATTAAATACATTTTTTGTTTGATTTATATTACCTAGGTACATTTTAATGTCTGTATAAAACGTATACGCAGTACTTGCTTTAATTGTTTTATTGACATTTTATTTTTTTATTTTTATTCGTTTAACATCAAATAACATTTAAACTTAATGAATATTTTGTTTGTACATTTAAAAATAATACTTATTTGTATTTTATATTTGATAAATAGGCATTAACATTTTCATCTCTCAACTTTAAAATAACAAAATTATCTTATTAAATTCTTTTAATATTCTAAAATAGTTTTTTTTCTTAGAAAATGTTTAATAACATAAAAAAAAATTATTAAGCACTTGGTACATATTTATTTTAATTTTAAATCAACATTCTCACGTTTTAAGTTTAATATCAAAACTTGAGTACATTCTGAAAATTTGATGTAAATGAGTTAATAATAATTAAAAATAAAATTGAATTCATAGATAAGAGTAAAAAAAAAAAAAATGTACATAGTCAATAAACATGTATAATTTTTATCATATTTCATGTCATATAGGAATTGAGATTTTGTTAAAGTATATATATTTTGATAGTTTTTTACACATTTCATTTACACAAAAGATTGGCCTGAAGACATTATAATGTATTTATCTAGATCAGGCCAAGATTGTCCAAGCATATTTTTTCATTATTTCTCATTAGTAATTGAATTATTTTGTTTCTTCTTATTGTTAGAGAGTCGTTTATGAAATGTGTACCTATCTCAATAATTATATAAGTTTTCTGAAATTGTAAAATATTTTTAAATTAGTAATAGCAGCAACGGCCTAAATTATATACATGTATTCATACACATTATATACAGAACATGTGAGTTCATGAATTAAGTGGAGAAGTAGTCTGTTCACTATATTTATTAAATATAATAAAATATTTTGCAAATATGCACAAAGTGAGATTCAACTCCTCCAACTTAATTCAATCACTACGCACTACGAAGATCTACAGAAATGGCTGCTGCTAAACTAGTACTTACTGTAAATTATAACTAATATCGAAATGTATTGTTGTTCAAATAATTTAATTTTTCTAACTATGACTTGTATCGTTTTAGTCATCAATGTTAGTTGACATTACAATATTATTTCAAATTGTAAAGTTGTATTGAAATTTAAAACTATTTGTTTTCTTGTTATCATATAGATTTATTTAAAATATTGTGGACTAATGTTACTAAATGTATAAAGATATTGAATGAGTATTTAATTATTTAAATAAATTCTTGTATAGGTTTTAATTTTTATCATTAGCCTGTTGTATACAATATAATGTTTTTTTAACAATATAATAATAATACTTGAAAAAAATAATATAATACTTGAATAATTTAATAAATAATCTAAGTGATGGTATTATCCTTTCATTCATCTTTTTGGTATGAACAATAATGTTCATAGAAATATATATTGTTTTTTATTTTTAAGCATTATTCATTAAAGGTTATTTAAAAGATAGTCACTTAGTTAATTACAAATTATGTAAAAGTAATCTATTAATATATTTTATAAAAACAGTGATTGTATTAAAAATAATATATGCGTCAATTTTATTTATTTATTCAATATACGGACACAAGTCCTATAATATAATGATAAACATTGTGGGCATAAACTATAAACATTGTATAATAAATCAGCTAACATTACTATTCACTTTTAATAATAAATTTAATATTATTGGAAAAAAATTAAATAAAATCAATGACCAGTATGGTATGTATTACCACCAATCATTAAGAGGAGCTTTAAATATAATTTTTATTTGAAAATAATTGTTAAAATGGGTTTGAACTGTCAAATTTTTAGAATTGAGTCAATTATTTTTAAAACAAATTAAAGACAGCATTTCAGGACAACCAATAGACCTAATAATAGTTTATGGAGAAATGTTGAGAAGCATACAAAGTTCGGTTACATGAAAGATTAAAAAAATTTAATACATTTATTAAACTTATTTAGTATAAGAATTATTATAAGAACCACGGGAAAGTCTATCAATATTAAATTTAAAAGAAATAAAACATAAAAAAATATTTTGAATAAATTCTAGTGTAATATGTTATTTTGATGTATTATTTGTCCAAATATGAAGGTAGTATTCTAAGTGGAAACAAATAAGAGTACAGTAGAGGTAGTATAAGTAAACTTAATAAATCTCAAACTAATAGTTTTATTCTTAATCATTTCTGTATAAAAAGAAAAATTTTATTTCATTATCAATTTACAAATTTTTGATATTAAAATTAACAATAATAACTATCCAAAATTTTAATAGTGATCATTAATTATTTCAGTCTTTAATTTCAGATAATAATGTTAATATAAGTATTAAATAAAACACTTAAATAATAACACTTCAAGTTATTTATTATATTTATAAGAATAATATACATAAAATTTTTATTTTTTATAATATTTGTATTTTTTTTAAATAATATAATATAACACTATAATATGACTATCATTACAGAAATGTTAGTATTTAAATAATAATATCTCTTTTTTAAAGAAGAATTTATTAACTTCACAATTTATGGCCTATACATGATCATATATTTATACCTATGTAAAAATTGTTGAAGTTTGGTCTTGAACTGTAAATAAATAGTATTTTATAAATAAATATTTTAAGTTTAGACAATCAGAATAAAATTGCAAAGGTTTTCAAATTATTAAAAACAATTGACTTATAAATTAAAGAAACTAGTTATAAATATAATTAATATGACATAAACAACAAAGATAAATTATAAACATATGTATTATTTGCGACAATATAAAATAATAGCTAAAATATGATATAGACATTAAAAATATGAAAAAAAATCAAATCATTTGCACTAATTCTAATATTTTATAATATAAAAATAAAATATTACACATAGCAAATTTATGTTCAGCAATTCCAATTTTGTATAATATACTTTTATAGTACAGTGAGTTGATATAAGTACTATCAAATTTAAAGAAAAAAACATTATCTGTATTTACTTAAAGGTTTGTAATGGTATTTAAATTTTTAAGCAAGTTAGGAACGATAAATTTTAAATTGCTATTTTAGAAACTTATAATTTGCTTAAAAATTTGGATTTTTTAAAAAACTCACAAGAAAACACAAATAATGTTTTTACCTTTAAGTTTAATAATAGGTCAATTCATTGTATTATTAAATTTTATTACATAAAATTGGAACTGTTGAATACAAATGTGCTATGTTGTATGCTTGTAAGATGTAGACAATGTATTATATATGTATATACATTAAAGAAATAATATTTTTTTTTTAACTTATAATCAATTTGTTGATTAAGATTGTAAGTTTTGGAGTTTCAAACGATACAATTTTAATCCTGGATGAAATCCTTAAGTACCTGAGATTTTGTTGCTTTTATTTGATACTATTTATTCTTACTTATCTAATTTTGGTGCTTTTGTCGATCATCAAAACATATAACTTCAAATTACCTATATAGTATTATTAGCTATAAGTTTTAACTATTTATAACTATTATAATTTATAGCTTATAGGGTAATAGTTATATTAACTATCATAACCTCTTGAGTAACTTTAAAAAAAAAAATGGAAAACTTATTTTTTTTTTATTATCATATTACAAAATAAATATAAAAATTTTTTTTCAAAACTCGCAAGCACTTAAAAAATGGAGGTTATAACATATAACCATCACAACTCTAGCAGTATTAAATTATAAGTAATTATAAGTATACAAATGTCATTACAAGTTTATTATTTTGTGTAAAAAGTTGAAAAGCAGTTTTGATTTGATGTTAAGCATAATGCTACATTGCATGTAGAGCATTCCCGTCTGGTTCTTTTCAGCTTTTCTTTTGTAGAGCAGTTATGGCATCTACGAATAGTACAACTTTTTGGCAAGTGTGCTACATTTGCAAATCGCATGTCCAAAGGTATGTTAGGTTTGAAATGGTTTACTTTATCTTTTAATTGAGGTAGTTTTCCTCTTGGAGATGTAAATGGAATGCCAACTAAACCAGCAACTACTGCTAATCAAAAATCTTTCAAAATAATTTGTTTTCCTTGACTTTTGATTTTAAATATAATATATAAGAATTAGTGACAGAAACATCTAAAAAGTGAAAGAATATTCTATGCCACCATTTTTTGCTCTTTTTATAGATTTCATAATATGATATCATTATATCAACATAATCAACATACCCCATATGCTTATTGTAGTTTTTCACCAATTTAGGACATATTATGATAGTTGATGATACGTCTTTTATTTTTCTCAAGCAAATTGTAATTTCATCAGGATCGTAATAATTAGAGAGAAATTGAATTGGACGATTGAATTGTCTTTCCATTTGATCCATGACACATTTATCGTTGATATTCTTCTCTCACTATCCCTTCTTTTCATAAGTTTTTCATTCATTTGATCTATAGGAAGTCCTTTCCTATTGCCTTTCACAGTTCCACAAGCACATATATTATTTTCAAACAAATCTTCCATGAGACCAAGTGAATTAAAAAAATTGTCAAAAAAAACTGTGATATTTTCTTTGGATACTTTTTGTTAGGGTTGTTACTACACGTTTGCCTAATGAAATTTCAATTGAATCAGTTTTTCCAGTGTATATCCAAACTCAAAAATATACTCAGTTTCATTAGCCCATACTCAAATCTTGTAGCCCATTTTGATGGGTTTCATTGGCATGGTACTGCAATTTGATCATACTCTCATCAATTAATTAAAACTCATTAGGGTTCATACATTGCAAAAATGTTTTAGAAAGGTGATCAAGTAAAGGCTGTATTTTATATAATTTGTCATAATATAGTTCATGTCTTCGAGATTCCAAGTTATTGTCAATATATATGTGCAAATTAGATAAAAACCATTGGAACTTTTTTAATAGCATTAAAGATGATATGTATTTGTCCCTTAGTTGTATATTAGCAGACCAATAGTGTTTATACAATAAAAACTTTTTTATATCCATAGCAATGTTAATTGCCAAAAAGGCCTTCATAGAAATAGAAAGAATTGATAGGCTCATAACTTTTTTGTTTTTGTTGAGCATAAAAGTTTGTGTAAAATACTAAATGGTCAATTAATTCATTTGGAAAAATGCAATGGAAAAAACTTATAGGATTATCAATGTTATTTGGTATATTTGGTCCACCTTTACCTTGGAAATTCTTAGGCTGAGAAATATACCCATGATTTTCCCACATACCTTCCACATTCAGTATTCTTTCTGATAAGGGGACATCTTCAACACTTGTCTGTACAGTAACTTCATTCAATTCCTATAATAATATAATATAATAATAATTAATATAAAAGTAAATTATTTTCTTCTAAAAATTATTTCTTACATCATCAATATCTTTTGAATTTGAAAAAGAGCAATTCAAATTTTGTGCAAGATGTGCATCATTTGGCACATTTATCAAAATATAATTTGTAGGTACTGGTTGGTATAATGGAAAAGATGAAGAACTCACTTGAATATCATTATCCTAATAAAAATACATATACAACTTTAACTTCATATTATTATAATTAAAAAAATATATATTATTTGTTCAATTTTGTTCAAAAAAAAATAGCATATCAAGAAAATTATAAACACTATGCTGAATTGATGTTTATTTGTATGAAAAATGAATATAAAAATAGAAATATTAAATACCTCTATAACATATGTAACATCCTCTTCAAAATCAGATTCATCTCCAATTATAGATTCACAGTCGTTCGGTATTGATTCGAATATTTCGAATAATTGATCGTGAGTAAGGTCATCAATATTTATTTTGTCATTCATCGTAGATTCGCAGTGGTATATAATTATAACCACCTACAAATTCAATAAATAATATAAAATGAATACATTTTCGGTAAAATTAATTGTATAATTATATAATATGTATACTTACAAGTATAAAAAAGTTCAGTGAAACCCAATTCGTTAAAAAATGTAACAGTAAATAAGAAAATTTTAACGAAAATTTACGAGGAAAAAATGTATTAACACTGATAAACATAATAACAGATTTTATTATGAGTAGTGTAGTTTTGGAGCGAATTTTTTTTTTCGGTTACAGAGTGACCAACTATATCGAATAATGGTGATTTCAATGAAATATCACCACGACAAAAAGGTCAAATAAAATACAAAAAGGAGGTTTCAATAATATATCACTACGACTCAACGGGATAAACATCCATTGATTTTTTTTTACATGAATATATTTCAAAATGTTATATTTAGCCCTAAAATGTCATATAATAGGATATTATAGGATAATTTTTTTAAACACAATAACAAAGCTTTATTTTCTTAAAAACCCGATATCACGAAGAACATTGATTTTTAACTGGTTTTCTTTTTACACTTAGGTGAACTAATAAAAACTCAAAAAACACCTTACTATATTATAAACTATAAAAGACTAAAACCTAAGAATAAAAGTTAAAGTGCTACAAGAAAATAAAGTTTAAAGAAATTGACATACCAGTAATTTTGTTGTAACTATTTATAGTTAAAAATATTGTATTCTAATGTTTTATTTTAAACAACAATTTTGTATTTATTTCAATTAAAATTGTTTTAATTATTTAGTTGATATCAATGAAAATATGAACTCTTAAAGTTATTAATAAAAAATATCCACATAAAATTGATTATTATTATATTTGATGAAAAATACATTGTATAATGTAATTATTAAATTAATTACTAGGTAGTTGGATTATAGATATGTTTAAATATACTATTTACAAAACTATTTATCATTATATTTACAAACATTAAGTTACATGTTAATTTTATTATTAAAAAAACTATTTATCGATTTATATTTTAATTATTAGTTGTGGCAAGTGGACTCTGATTGCATTGGCTCGCTATTTACATTTCAACATATGCAACATATGTGTATGAACCAAAATATTTTAGTTTCTAATCCAGATATAGATTCAAATAAGAAACGAAGACAGAGTAAAACAATTATTATTGATGCTGGCCGTATATATAAATTACCTTTTACATTTAATCTATTAAATTTACTACCTAAATGTAGACATCATTCTTCATTGACATTTAGTCTTTTCACTGCAGATCAAAATGATACCGGTAAGAATATTTTTTCATTTGAAATAATTTTTTTTATTCATATTTAATTATTACATTTTTATACAGATTTAAATAGTGCTAGAGATGAAAAAAAATTGAACTACATATTGGAACGTTCATTTTACTCACGTTTACGGACATACAATAATCGATCATTTGATGTCAATGACTCGGATATATCAGAAGATTTGAATCAGACAGTGAATGATCAAGAAATTGGCCAATGTTTCATTAAACGTGTTAATGATACCCGTTTAATTTTAACCGTTGGTCCATCAATTTTAGAAGAAAAATGTAATATTTTAGATAACTTATCTGAGGATAACATTCAACCATTTAGTCGTTCAAGGGCTAATACATGGCACTACACTAAAAGAGGAACAGGACAATCATTATTAAGTGCACAGTCCCAAGAAAATTCTACACATTACTACCGAACAATGTCTGTGGGATCAAAGCCATATTATAAAGACTCCGAAGATATGTCTTGGGCTCAAGTCAGGCTTGAACAAAATTTTTCTACTACCGAAATTAAACATAACAGTTGCTTAAGTGATATTGGTACTGATGGACAAGATTACCCAACACATATGTTTATTGATGTTTATGACTGTCGACAAGAAGATGTAGAAAATGTTCTTATGTCTGACAGTAGTTCGTTTGACCATTCATTAACTGATGATTATTTGGGAGAAAGTAGTTCTTGTAGTAGTACTGAGACAGACAGTGATGAAGAAGTAGAGGAAAAAAATATAATTTCTAACAGAGAACAAATTCTTTATGATGACCCACCTGGTAACTTATTATTTATTTTAAGATTGATTTAGTGTTAAAAATAAAACATTTGTTTCAGTTGACCCTATGTTCTTGGAAAAATATTTATGCAAAATTCGAATTATCTATGATCGTAGCTTAGTAACAACAGTATTTCAAGCTTTACATCTGGGATTGAATGTTCGGTATATGGACATTCAACGTGCTGTCGATAGATGTCAGCATCGTCTAATATCATTTGATATCACTGATTACATAAAGGTAAAATACAATATTTATTATATAAGTATTGAAGAATACTAAAATGCTATTCATCAGAGGTTTCCAAACTTTTCACGATATGACTGCAACCCACAACATACTAACGTTTTCTTTGTGATAACTTTTGGTCTGGTACATTTGTAATCATTTGCAGATAGTAATCAATTATCAAACTAAATTTGAACATCAATATACAATTTAGTTACACAAAAAATGCTGTAGCTTATTTATTTTAATTTATACTGTTATTCATACACAAAAAATATATTTTTTTTAAAAGTATATACAGTAAAACTCGCTTAACCCATTCATGCTCAAGGTTAAAATTTTTTTTTAATTTACTTTTTTCTAAGTTATTCCTACTAATTTTGGTCTCATGAAACAAAAAAAATGTAAAATAAATTTGTTTGCTCATAACTTGGTAGATAAATGGTGTCCTATATGTAGGACAATGGGGAAATAAGGTATAATGTATAAAAAAAAATTGATACTTTTTTAATTATAATAATTGAACATAGTTATTTCAAATGTCTACTTAAAAAAATGATAATTTATTAAATTATTTGAAAAAAATCCTTATTGTTTTAATGTATGAAACTGTATATTACACTTCAAATGCACTCCAACATCACACTTTGTACATCTTGAAGTAGTTTTTTGATGACATTCTGCACACCGTGTTTGTTTTTCTTGAGGAATTAAAAAATGCATTGCACCATCGTACCGTGGAATAAAATTTGATGACTTTCCACCTTTACGCCCAGGAGTTGATGCTGTGTTGTATTTTTGAAGATAATAAGTCGCTATGTGTCTACGAAAAGCTAAAAGATCCATTGGTTTTTCAGTATGGAGTTTATGCAACTGCCAAGCATTTTGTACAGCCAAATCAATACAGTACGATACTATACACAAATACCATTTTTTACCGCGAATAGAAATACGATACTGTGAAACGTTTTGATCCATACGATCAACACCACCCATATTTTGGTTGTACAAATGTATAAGTTTTGGTTGTGGTAATTTTATACATTTTTTATCTGAAACAGACCATCTTTTTGCAGCCGTGACTGGCTCAACTCCTACATTATTGGATGCTATGGTAACAGTGCTATTGTCCTTCCATGCACATACCAAAATACCAGAATCAGAAACATAACTTTTGTATGAACCTCTTTCTATTTTTTTCATTGCAATCAAGTCGATTGTGCATTTCTTGGTTCTATTTGAACGTATTGTTCCTGTTCCATATAAACCCATTTCACTTAATTTTTCTAATAAAGGTAAACCAGTGAAGAAATTATCAAACACTAAATGGTATGAAGCTATACGGTGTGCCAATAAATTATTTGCATATGAAATAATAACTGATGCACCCAAACCATACTCAGTATTTTGAAGATCACCACTTTTTCCTTGGTAGGGAGATATCCACACTACATATCCTAATCTCAGTGTCCCAACCTAAATTTTAAAACCAAAACGAATAGGCTTGCCCCTTATAAATTGTTTGCAGCCATGTCTGCCAAAGTAGGGAATCATTGATTCATCTATACTATGAAATTGTTGGTGTGGTGCATGTATTAAAAATCTTGAATTCAGCATAGAAATTAGTGGTCTTATTTTAGAAAATTTATCATGCTCGTCAAGCTTACTATTATCACAAAAATGAATGTTTGAAAAGATTTGCTCAAAGCGATTTCGTCGCATTGCATCTGACACCAAGTTGTTATGTGTATCTGGTGATTTTTCCCAGTACATTCGTCTTCGTGATACTTCGTTATATCCTGATAACAACAAGATGCCTAAAAAACACTTCAGTTCATTTATATCAATTTGAAATGTTTGGTTTTTATTAGATGCATAATTATTTGAGTAATCCACAATCATTTCCAACACTTGTTGGTCGAAAAAAAGCTCAAATAGTTCGTAGGGTTGTAACATTTTATAATATAAATTTGTTTTTTAATCATCAACAAAAGTATTTGGGGTTTCGAGATCTCCTTGGCGCCATAATACAGTTTGTTGGTTATCTTGGATTTTTTTTGTTTTTTGACTAAGCCGAATTTTTGGTTTATTACCACTTACATTGTCTGCTACTTCATCATCCTCTATATCAGGAGTATGTATAACTACATGAGTGTTTAGTAAACTAGCTGGCATGTGGTTTATATCACTGAACGGTCCTTCATCATCGTTGTCTTCATCAGTAACATAATTATTGCTATTTACGGGTGGCTCCATAAAAATATTCGTATCGTTCAAAATATCATCGATATCCTCTGGTTCCAATAACTTGGTTATATTGTGAACCGTAAGTTGCCTTAAAAATAAAATAAATAGTTACATATTACATCAAAAATTAATAAAAATATATTTCATGTGTTCTTTATTAATTTTTAACATATTTATGAATGGCAAAATAATTTTAGTAACTGATGTACCCAGCGTCCTTTATTTAGAACACTATGTTTTGTACAGTAATAAATAAGTAAATAAGAATAAAATGTGTACTCCAGTTCGTAAAATATGTTTACCATACACTAATTAATAGATTTTATAAAAGTGTTTACAAATTTTAGACAAACAAAATAATTTTTACTTACTTTGAAAATGACGCCATGGTGATTGATAAATACACTGTTATACAAAAATTGTTTAAAAATAATAAAATCAGTT
>JACXSJ010001412.1:0-93696 GCA_014851325.1 Pentalonia nigronervosa
ACTGTATTGGCGAATTGCGACAGACTGGTTTCCCACCCAAAATCACTATACCTCCTATCGATAACGCGCTCGCGCGATAGTCCGGCTGCGGCGGCGTGTCGGTCGACCTTCCCCCTCTCCAACCCTCCGGCCAATACTTCATTTAGTGTATCACTGTAAAGTGATTAGCGAGTACGAGAAAATCGAGTTCTCCTTCACGATCAACGCCATCAGATAAAATCCCAACACATCGTATAGAAAACGGTCTGCGCCGCGTCACGAGATTCACTTTGCGCAACGCCGTCCGATAGGAACGTTTGCGGTTTCATCACCAATCAACGCCGCTGAACACCGTCTACACCGGCCACTCTCGAACTTATCTAAAACTGAAAAATGTCCGGAAGAGTGTTACTCACCGACGATGTGGCGTACAAGGCCCTCTCTGAACATTACGTATCCGCCGGTTCATCACTGAACATGAAAAATCTGTTTGCCAGTGACAGTGACCGTTTCGAAAAATTTAGGTGAGACGCGATTGTAATAGATATCTATATTATTTTCAAATTACGATTCGTCCTTTCTAATCTGGCCCTATATAGTTATGTACCAATGATGTAATCGATCTTTTGACAGTAGTATCAGTCTTTTATCAGTTTTTTGGATTCCCTTGTGACTGTACTACGATTAGCATCTCTAATATTTGGGGTACTTTTTGTTATTAAGAAATATGAAAATAAAGTAAAACCCTTCTCAAAAATAACATCATTATTTGTTCTTAAATCATAATGCAATAATAATTTAAGGAAACCTATTCGAGGGTGCTATGATTACCCTTAGCTCACCTTTAAATGTACTATTGATAATGCACCGACTGTTCTTAAGGCCAGGCCAGTATTTTGAATTTTCCAACAAGTTTTAATAGTTTTATGTATAAATAGTAACACTTAATAGCTACTCACTAGTATCACTTTCTTCACTTTTCCCTCATAGTTCTTATCTACGTTTAGATAATCTTGGAAATATCCTTTATTTATTTGTTCGATTTCTTGAGTGGATTTGAATTTTCATACTAATTATATACTAAAATCTATTATACTGAATTAATTATTATCATATTTATAAATAATTATCTACTACCTATTATTTACTTAATAACTTACATATTAGACGATTTAAGATCAATGGACTGATTTGATTCTAAATATAATTTATAATACTGTTAGCTTTTTCAATTTTATCTATTTTGTAAATTGTGTTACTGATAGGTATTTGTTTTCCGTGTAACCTTGGATATAAAACCACTTTAAACATTGACCCTCAAATAAAACTAAATTAAAGTACCTATATAAGTATCATGAAAAGTGAATTGTCTATATCAAGGATTATGTAAAGAAAGGAACAAAATGGCCTATGGGCCATAATCAATAATCACTATTTTCAAGGTTAATTTTTTCTGGATCTTGTAACCTTGCGTTCTAAAAATGGTTCAACACATAATATTTGATAATTCGATAAATCATCAAACATAGTTATGTTAATAAAATTGAAATCATTTTTAAGAGAAGTACTTTAATTTAGAAAAGTTTAATTTAATATGTTTTAGATTTTATTTTAATTATATAAAATTATAATAATCTAATGTATATCTATACCTATTAATTAATTTTAATCATTAATTTATATTTAAGTTTTTTTTTTTAATTTTTTTAGCTTACGATTAACTACACCAAATGATGGTGACATGTTACTGGATTATTCAAAAAATCGTGTGGATGAAAAAACTTTAGATCTATTGTTTAATTTGGTAAGAAAACATATTTTTTTTGTCCATTAAGTACTAACATTAAAAAAAAAAAATAGACATATGAATGCCCTTGAAATTATTTTGTGAAAGCTTATTTAATTATCAAAATATCTAATAAACATTTAAACTCAAAATGTAAATTATTGTATTTTAAAAATATTTTACTGTTTTACTGTTGTTAGTTTTATAGAAAACAATTATACATAGTATTCTATTATTTAAAATTTGCTAGGTACAAAATTGTTATTAAAAAAGAAAAATTACCAAGAATATAAGTTAAAAAAATATATGTAAGAATAAAAGTATTATTAAAAGTTAAATAATATGTTTTTGCCTTAGCAAGAAAACTATAACTTTTAATGTTTTTCTTTATATTGAATGATAAATTTTAATTTAAATTGATTTAGGCAAAATCTCGTAAAGTTGAAGAAGCTAGATCTGCTTTGTTTGGTGGTGAGCGAATTAATGTAACAGAAAAACGACCTGTGTTGCATATAGCCTTACGCAATCGGTCTAATAAACCAATAGTAGTTGATGGTCAAGATGTAATGCCAGAAGTTAACGATGTTCTCAAGCACATGAAAGAATTCACCGAACAAGTAATATTTGTACCATAAATATTTTTAAAAATTTAAAATCTTAAATATATTTTTTTTATTGTGTAGGTATTATCAAAGAAATGGATAGGATACACAGGAAAACCTATTGAAGATGTAGTCAACATTGGTATTGGAGGATCAGATTTGGTAAATTTTTTTGTAAAAGTTTAAACTTTTATAATTATTATAGGCTTAAGCTATTTGGTAAATTAAAATTTTTTTAAATTTTAAATTGTAAATAAAAAATAAAATGTTAACAAAAGAATAAAGATTTCTCTTTTGCATTTAATTGTGTATACAAAAAGTTGGTTATTCAAACTAATTAGATATGAGGTCTTGGGTGTAATCAGATACATAAGTGTATTAACAAATATATTTTGTTTTTTTTATTATATCATTATATTTTAATTTTAATAATCATAATATTTTGTTTAATTATTGCTATAATTATTACCTTCTATTTAATATTTTCCCTAAAGACTAACAATAATATAGTAATCAAAGCATTTTTATCTCATATCACGTGATTTAAGCTTTGACTTTTTCAAGGTTACAGATCAGTTGACTATTCAGTATTTAAATAATTGACTCCATACTCAAATATTTTTTGTTTCAAGTTAATCAAATTTTGATATCTTATCTTTCTAATGGTAATTGGTAATCACTTCCAATTTACAGTAAAATTGTTCCACTTTTAAATTTTTGCAATGTTTAATTAATTATTATATCTTTAGTAGATATCTAATAATTAATTAGATGGTGTAAAAATTGAAATTATTTAATAATTTATTATGGATTATACTTACATAACTAATATTCTTGCATAAAATTCATTCGATGATTTTTTCCAGGGTCCATTAATGGTAACGGAAGCATTAAAACCTTATGCCATAGGTCCTCGTGTTCATTTTGTATCTAATATTGATGGAACACATTTAAAAGAAGTATTGAAGAAAGTTAAACCTGAAACTGTGTTGTTTATAATTGCTAGCAAAACATTTACTACTCAAGAAACTATAACAAATGCAACATCTGCTAAGAAATGGTTTTTGGAAACTGCTAAAGATGTAAAATAATAAATACATTTTTGTTATTTTACCATTAATAAGCTAATTTTAATCTTCAATTTTGTATAGGAATCCAGTGTAGCTAAACATTTTGTTGCACTCTCTACTAATAAAGAGAAGGTGACTGAATTTGGAATCGATAAATGCAACATGTTTGGTTTTTGGGATTGGGTTGGCGGACGTTACTCACTTTGGTCAGCTATTGGTCTTTCAATATGCTTATCTATTGGTTTTAAAAATTTTGAATCTTTATTGAGTGGTGCGCATTTCATGGATCAACATTTTGTCAATACTCCATTGGAGAAAAATGTTAGTTTATTTTTATATACTTGCATTTAATTAAATAAACACTGTTGTTTTTTCTTTAGGCACCTGTTATTTTAGCTTTATTGGGAATCTGGTATCACAACTTCCATGGTGCTGAAACACATGCACTTCTTCCTTATGATCAGTACTTGCATAGATTTGCTGCATACTTTCAACAAGGTGACATGGAATCTAATGGAAAATCAGTTACTTTAAATGGTACTCAGATTTCTTCGTATTCTACTGGGCCCATTGTCTGGGGTGAACCTGGTACAAACGGTCAGCATGCATTTTACCAACTAATTCACCAAGGTACTCGTCTCATACCTGCAGATTTCATTGCTCCTGCAGTCACCCACAGTTGTATTAATGAAGGAATTCACCACCAGGTAGCTTAAGTTCATTGTAATTAAATTAAAATCAAAATTTTACTTATTATTTATTTAGATTTTGATGGCTAACTTTTTGGCTCAAACTGAAGCACTTATGAAAGGTAAAACTCCAGATGAAGCACGTAAAGAGCTTGAAGGATCTAATTTAGACTGTGCTGAACTTGAAAAGCTAGTTGCACACAAAACATTTTCTGGAAATCGTCCAACCAACTCAATCGTATTTAAGCAGATTACTCCATTTACATTGGGATTATTGATTGGTGAATACAATTTTATTATTTATATTATATACACAGATATTTTTAATAGGTTATTTAATTATGTTATATATATATATTTTATAGCTTTGTATGAACAAAAAATATTTGTCCAAGGTATTATTTGGGATATAAACTCATTTGACCAATGGGGGTAAGTTTATTTCATTAATCATTGTATCATAAATTTGTTTTGGATAATTTATTTACGGTATCTTTTAGTGTTGAACTAGGCAAACAGTTGGCCAAAAAAATTGAACCTGAACTTCAAACGCCAAATATTATTACAAGCCACGACTCATCTACCAATGGTCTCATCAACTTTATTAAATCCAATTGGTCATAAACCATACAGGATTAATCCAGTCAAATTTTGTTATTATTTAATTAATTGTTTATTTAGAAGGCTAGTATTTATATGGAAACAAATTATATTTTTATCATTTGTTTAATTGTTGTATAATAAATTATTAGAATGCAATTTTAAATCACTTAATGTCGGTCTGTTAATTTATTTTTATCGCTATATTTAGCCTTTATAGTTAAAATATATAAAGCATATTATTTCAAGATCTTTAAACAATTTTTTAGTATACTATTAGCTTAGCCAAATAAAGTTTGAAAGGTGTAATACAATTATCTAATACAAAAATACAATTTTACAGTATAAAACTAAAAAGTACTAGGTAAGACACATTTTTAGCCTAACTTCTTATGAGATAAAGATATAGTGTTGTATACTTACGTATTGTATTGTTTTAATTTACTATTAGGATTTAAATATTTTAATAATTTGTCTTTGATTTAAATTTTATTTAACCAGAAATGTGTAAATATTACTTGATATTGATCTACCTAACCAGAACAATGTATAAATCATAGTTGAGTTATTGCAGACAAATAAAACATCAAATATGTAAAAATGTACAAGATAAAATCTGTAGTATATTCTGTCAATACTTGACATATTATATCTATATAATATAAAATATTGTACAATGATATATATATATATATATATATAATAATAGTGGTTGTAAGTATTTTTTAACTAATAACAAAACCAACAATGTATTAGAACCCATCACCTGTTTGAAATGGACCTTTTAATTAACATTCATTTTATCTAGAAAATGGCTATTTTCTATACTCTATTCAGGTTAAGAAAGAACTTCAGTGGCAACCAGTTTTTGTCGGGCAACACCTGTTTGTCACTACCACTGAATCAACCATCTGTACACAAATCGTGTAATTAAGTCATGCCTTCTGCCAAGGTTCTTTCTCAACGTAAATGTAGTATAGTTGATCTTATTCGAAAAATATTAAAATTATTAAAATGTTAAATTTTTATTTATTGTTCGAAATTCAGCCTAATTGAATAATATAATATGTTAAAAAGTAACTAATTACAATATGGATAAAACAATTGGGATTGGAGACATAGCCCATCAGTATTATAAATAACACATATATCCACAACTCGTACATATTAATTATACGTTAATAAAAAAAACAAATAATATAATAATAATATTAGAACAGTCTTACTAAAAATAGTACAGTTAAGTCTTCAAATACTTTGAAAAAGAATTTTTCAGTAAAGATTTCTTATCCACCTTACCCAAAGCATTCCTAGGCACTTCTTCAACAATATTAATGACTGTCGGTATACTATATGGTGGTAGTACAGTTTCAGCCCAACTTTTTAAATCCTTTTTCAATTTTTTATGTTCAACATTAATTGAGTGTCGTTCATCAATTACAATCAAAGCACCTATTCGCTGTCCCCATGTACTATCTGGTAATCCAACCACAGCAATATCTTTGATCACTTTGTTTTGTAACATAATAGTTTCAACAAACAAAGCACTAACTTTATAACCTCCGGTTTTGATTATATCTATTGATGTTCGACCTAATATTTTAAAACTATCATTGACAAAATTCACTGTATCGCCTGAAATTAAAATAATTTACTAACAGGACACACAGGACACATTTATGTATAGATTTACCAGTTTTAAACCATCCATCTTCAGTAAATTCTTTTTTTGTTGATTCAGGTTTACGCCAATATTCCTTAAACACATTCTTCCCTTTTATTTGCAAATCCCCATCACAACCTTCATTGCTATCATGCTTTACTAAATTGACAATTTTTATGTTTTTACTATCCCCTTCCAGTAATATAATATCATCCTTGACAATTCGGACATTTACACCTGGTAATGGTTGACCAACAAAACCTAGAATAACAAGTAACATAGTCCAAAACATTAAATTTTTTTTTTGAAATATACTATCAGTCACATGCATATAAATATATAATACATCAGTATGTATAATGTTACAGCGCCCAATTGTATTAATTTAGTTCAAAATAAGATAATAATAGTAATTACTAATTATATACTACATATTATTTGAAATTATAAATGTATGAATAGTTGTAGAAAAAGTAACAGAGTACAACACGTCTTACTATAACTGATTTCTGTATTATTTTATAATGAAGAAATCGGTTATAATTCTTTCATATTCCTTTATATTTTTTTTTACTATACGAAGAGTACTAAATGTGTTTAACTTTTGTGCATATGTTAAAAAATTATAGTAAATTATTAAAACTAATATTAATACTCATGTTATGGTAAAAATATAAAATCATATTTTATAAATTGTAATATTAACCTGGTTTTCTTTCGCCATTTAGAGGATTAGAAAGAGCCATTCCAATTTCACTCATACCATATCGTTCTAGTAATTTATGACCAGTAATCTGTTCCCAACGGCTAAATAGTGTACTGGGTAATGGTGCAGAACCACTAACCATTAATCTAAAACATCATTTTATAGTTTTCTTGTTTTTTTAATTTATACATTTAAGTATTAGTTATATAGTTTAGTAAATATTATTAATGAAAAAAATAATATATCATTGATTACACAATATAAACTTACCTAATTTTTTGAGAACAAACAGCTTTAATATATTCTACCATTCTATCATTTTTCTCAAACATTTTCTCATAATTTTCAATAAGTTTTACATACATAGTTGGCACACCCATAAACATGTTTACTCTATATCCATAATATTGTTCTATAGCTAAAAGCCATGTCCACACATCAGTAGCATTAAACTTTGGTAGCATAACACACCTAAAACACATTCCCTCAAATATATATTTTTATTAATTAACATTATAAAGCAGTTTCAGGCATTTTATGTACATTTCATAGTACAACTAGAGATGCCACTTCTCAGGGTTTCACTCAGATACTCTTGGTTTTACATATAAGACTATGGGCTATAGGTCTAATGAATTATCCTCAGAGTTGTTGTAAAAATAGTACTATATACAAAGTGCTTCATTTATTCATTTAACGTAATACACTCATTAAATTGAAATGTATTGATTTTTTCCAAAAAAATTATTTTACATGATTTTATGTCGTTACAAAACATTTTTTAAAGAAATTATTTATTTTTTTATATTTTCATCCTTATAATTATTTAAATTTTAAAACCTTTGAATGACAACATACAATTTTGATTTTATATTCTAAAGCAGAATATTTTTCTTAGTATTTTGATACATAAACATTAAATTTTGTAAGAGTAGTTTATGAGTTATAAGTATTTAATTTAGATGAGCGGAGTAGTGAACCAACTTTTTGTGGGGTAACTGTGTATCTCATTATTCTGTTCACCTATACTTTAAAAACTTATAGTTTATAAACTAATTGTCTGATATTTAATTTTTAATTATCGAAATAATTGGGAAAATATTTTATTTTTGAATATGAAATTAAAACTGTATGTTGTCATTTAAAAAAGTATTGTTTTATTAAGAAAATGTTGTTTTATAACAACTAGAAACCATGTAAGAAAAAAATGTTGAAAAGTCAATACTTTTTGATATAATGAGTGTTTTACATTAAATGAATCACCATGTATACATAGTTTATCTTTAATAATAATTGTAATAAAAAAATGCATTTCATTGGATCAAAACATGTATGTAATTCATAATTTAAAAGTACTAGGCGTATTAGCATGATTATGCACTAAGTCTAATCTACAATCTACAGAGATGTTTTGGTGATGACCTTTTTTTTTCTTGTCAGGCCTACTATTTTTCAAAGATGACAATCTTAAGTACAAACAACAGTAATACCTTGCTCCTGAGTGTAGTGGACACATAAGTGCATTCACAATACCGTGGATGTGATTTAAAGGCAGAGCGTGGAGAATAACGTCTTTATTAGTCCAATTCCAAGCAGTTTTCAAACAGTTGATCTGAGCATTTAAATTATGATGTGTCAACAAAACACCTAAAATAATACAAATTTACAATGAATTATGTTTAAAAAAATTGACATGTAATGTATGATATAAACCAAAAGTATTTTAGTAATATATATTAGTAAGTAACTATATAATTTTTTCCATAAATTTTTACCAGTAAATTGGTTGTTTTATTTATACATCTTATTATTTTAACTCTTAATAATTAAATATTGCAATGTATAAAGAACTATATTAACAAAAGAATCAATCTTACAAGAACCATAATGATAATGTATTATTTAATTACCTTTAGGGGAACCAGTTGATCCAGATGTGTAAATTATCATTGCATTTAAATCAAAGAACTGCTCATCGCTTATATTATTATCAGTATTTAACATTTCTACTTTATAATTTTCTTCAAATGATGTTTTTCCTAGTGGTTTAAAATCTAAAGTAATATGATCTTCAAGTAAAAGATACTTTTGATTAAATTTTTCAGCTAAAGGCCGTACAATATCCTCAAACTGAACAGTTGTTAATATGACTTTAGCATCGCTATCATTTATGAAATATTCTAACATGGCAGCTGGGTGAAGTGGACTTAAAGGTACAACTATAAACAAATATACAATTTAAATTACTTTAAATACAAATTAATTAAATAATATAGATATTACTTATTTGTCCACTCATCCATGAAGCCCACTGAGCAACTACATAAGATGCATCGTTTGGACACAAGATTGCAACACGTTCTTGGGTTTCTCCGTGTAAGGATTTTTCTATTATTTTTGACAATGTGACACTGCTGTTGAATATTGAGGAATAAGTGTGTTCTCCGAACTTGTCTACAACTGCAATGTTGTTTGGCCATTGTGATGCCAACCTGTATGATATAATTAATCATGATTATACTAAGAAAAACATACAAATATCAGCTATTTTAGTAGTTAAAAATATTACGAAAAGAAAAAATATTAATAACCTAAAAATTGGACGATTCATGATGGTGATTGGCAATGTTTAAGAAATGTTCAGAAATGACTAGGTAACAGTTATTATTTTTTTTTCTTTAATATTAATTGATCTATTGATAAGGTCTTTTTTGTAATGAATTATTCATTAGTTATTTAACTATATTAGTAACCATTTTTTTTATGGGTGTATTTATAATTTAATCATTTCATAATTTAATGTATGAACTACTGTAATAGAGTTCTGTATGTTTAAATCTTAATCAACTATTATGCAACATAATATATTAATAAATCCAACATTTTAAATTCTTACTATCAAACTGTATAATTTTCTTAGTTATAACTGTAAGCACATCCTAGTGTTAAATAGATTTAATCTATTCTGTTCACTAGGCACAATTATATAATATCTACCTATAAATGGGTGCTAGAGAGGATTCATTCTTGGGTATGTTTTTGAATGCTTCAGAAGAAAGCTGCCGTATACAACTGTAAAAAGGTTTGTACAGCAATTTTTTGCACAACACCATTTTCTAAAAGTGTCAAATTTTTAACTAAATTAGTGTGGGTACATTATAATAATATATTAACAATAAGTAAAATAAATGATTTATATAGTATAAAAATGACTTATTCATTTACCAATTGGATGCCGATTACTGAAATGGTTGTTAGTAAATATCTAGCGCAGTAAAGAATATAGGTGGGCAGCACTCCCAAGTTAAATTTGAGGAAAAAATTAAAGATCAAGTGTACAAGAATTACGTGCTTTGCAAAATATCGAAGGGCAACAATTCAACGTCGGTAGACGCGATTTAAATAAAAATAACTGTAACCAGAATCTGGGCTCCGGAAATTGTTGTATAATGTAGTAGTAGACTCGTAAACCGTAGTGTAGTGATGATTACTGATTAAACAGTGATAATAGGCACTCACTACAAATAGTCAGAATAAAAAAAAAAATAAGGATCCCATAAAGAATGATTAGTTATAATATGACAACATTCGTTTTGAATGATGCCAACACTTAAAATGATACATTGATACGCATTTATATTTTTTATTTTATAGTATGACACTATGACTATAGTAGGTACATGATATGTAAATAGGTAACACAATAACTGAATAGTCTGAATAACGTTGTAAGGTTTTTAATTATTAATGATATGTCATGGTTAAATAATAACAATATTATAATACTAGCTAGTAGTCAAGCGGCAAGCATTTTAATTTATATGTACTTATAACAAACTATATGGCATATGAAATAGTATATGCAGTCTTAATCTGTGGTTGATGGTAATAATATCATATAACAATATCTTATAATGTACCAACATATTTTTTTCTTCTTGAACTAACATAAAATGGATCCCTAAACCCCTGTGTTAACAATGCTGCAATCAGATCGTTTATACCTTTTTTATTTTTTAGAAGCAAAAACCAACCAGGTTGGCTGAACAGAAGAATCTATTCTGTGGCTGAACCAGCAGCAAGCGCAGATTCAAAAAATTTTAACAGGGTGTGCTCAAAAAAAGAAATGGTTATACCTTAAATAAGATAAATTACGTAATTTTTAATATAAATTTATTTTATTGGCGGCTTGGACGACAGGAGGTGACCGAACACCGCCATAACCCCCCCCCCCCCACTCCAAAGGGCCAGCAGTGTATGTCTACTCACTGATCAGTGGTAACTGGTAACACAGATTTGCTTTGTGCTTTAACGAAAACTAATACGATGTATTAAAGTATAATATTATGCAAACTGGTTGTTCCAGAAGAACGCACAATAAAAAATTACAATTCTGCTTAATGGCTGATTTTTTTGTGACTATGGGTTACTTCGATAAATTGTTTGATTGGTTTTGCTATTCGTATTCTCCATGCCAAGTCACCAATAAAGTAGACGACTTGAAGTCTCTCCTGACCATACTCTGTCCAGCGAGAGAACACGCTGCAGCCCTCAAAATTCGATTCTTTTGCTCATCCATGCAGAGTGTCGCGTGTGTATGCACAAAATGGACAGCTTTTCTTGCTGTACAGACGACAGAATATATGCTTGTTTTCTTCACGACCCAGCATAGGCGGAGGTCCTGTAAAATATTGAGGGGAGTTCAATAGATATTTTAATGAATAAATATTTTTTTTTTATAGGTACCGAATAATAATGAAAAAATGATCCATACGCACAATTCTGCAATCTGTACTAAAGTACGATATTTCATATTTTGTAATTTTTAGCGGGGGGGGGGGGGTTTAACTTCAAATAAATTATTTTGGAGGGACTAAGACCCCGTAACCCCTCTCTCCCGATCGCCACCTATGCGACCCAGCTTATGGATAGCCTGACAGTCTTGAAATCATTATCATCTTTGGTCTTCGTGACCAGACTCGAAAGCCCGCTAGTCTTGAAGCTAACTAAGTCCTGTACGACTTAGTTCAATAGATTCCGGTTAGTGCGGAGACGCCTGTTTAATTGAATGCTTCCTTCCGCATTTCATCGTGGTCTAGTGCTTAGCACTTGACGGACAGAAAGTCACGATTTTGTTGATCGGTTGTCGTCCAGGTTATTATGGAAGCCATTCGATTTATTCGGAATGTTCAAGCTCGACGCAAAGAGTCCTGTGATTCGCCTTCGTCGAACTCTGTAAGTGTTTTAACTAGGCCCCGTGAAATGACCGTAGTCGCTGATCGCTAGAATAGCAGCGGCGTAATTTGAGAGGGGAAAAATGAGCATTTGCCCCTGTTTGATTGTGAAAGCAGTCCAATGGGCTGGTTGTTGATGAAAAACGTAGATTACTATTTTTATGGTTTCAAGGAAATAAAATAATGTGTATATTAACAATGTGTATATATAGTAACATTGTAGGAAACTATTGTCATAATAATGATTATTGATTAACAATTAAAATTTTTAAGGTCCAATATATATAAAAATAGACCATAGACGCTTATAGCCGCGAGTAAAGATGGTTTTTTTCGATTTTATGGGTTTATATAAATTATTTAGAATTAAACAAAGATATATAACGGCTTTACAGGAAACAAACGTAATAAATGTATATTAGCCAATAAAGATCTATGATTGATATACTAAGGTATTTAAATAATGTATATTGATGGATTTCAATTTAATATAAATATGATTTTAAATGTGGTTTTTTTAATAAGCAGTTAATTTACTCAATTTAGGTCGAAATATAAAATATTGTATAATATACATTGTACATTATATTGAACGGTTTAAAACATAAATGCTATATAAGGCAGTAAGGCACTATAAAAACTAAAAAAGGTAGGATGTAAATTGTAAATATAATTATTTATCTACAT
Source organism: Pentalonia nigronervosa (assembly GCA_014851325.1). Lineage (NCBI taxonomy): Eukaryota > Metazoa > Arthropoda > Insecta > Hemiptera > Aphididae > Pentalonia > Pentalonia nigronervosa. The sequence goes on from JACXSJ010001412.1 coordinate 13,017, forward strand.
CGTAACCATCGGATAGTATAATAATCACTTTAGCTCGGTGTTTCTTACACTTTTTGAGATCGGGGAACACCAAACAATAATATTTTTTTATTTGAAACCCTTATGAATAATATTAATAACTAATGAAAAAGGGAAGGTAGATAAATATTTTGAATATCTATTTCCAGGCCTTCTTGGAATCCTTACTCGAGGACACCAGGGTCCGCGGAATATAGCTTGAGAAGCACTGCCTTAGATCATAATAATTATGATCATTATATACAATATATGATGCAGTCACGATGTAGAGAAGATATCTTTAATATATAATTGTATATATAATATACAATACAGTGACCTCGATTAAAATGGTGGATAACAACTTCATCAGTTAGTAATCTATTTTTTTTTTATAATTGATAGTACATATCTGTGTTATAAACATATAAATTACTGTGTTATCACTTATCAAATATGAGATAACTTTTATTATTGTTATTATTATTTACATTAATTATTCAAGCAAAGCATTTAGCAACGATAAGCTACTACCGATAGACAACTGATAAATATAAATACTAAAGCCGGATTTACACGATGATAGTAAAACGCGATAGTTCCTATCGTGGTAATGCCTGATGGTTACTGTCATGAAAGTGAAGTATCTTTACGCTTCAAAAATTATAGTTTACTATCAAATATAATATCATACATGATAGTTGATTATGTATTTGTAATATTTGTATATTATAAAAGTGTGTTTTTTTTATTTAAATCATAGTTTTTTAAATGCAATTTATAGTTTTACATGAGTTGTATCAAAAATCAAAATGTCAGACGAAGTAATATACAGAGTTATTCGCGTGATTGAGGAGTTAATTGCCGTTAAAAGAAAAAGTGAAAAAAAATATAGAATATGGGTAAAGAATTGGATTCTTAGAAGACGAAGTTTAGGGGCCTCAAATATTATTAAAATAATATTTTGAAAAATACAATCGAACACATGGGCTGTCACCTATTACGATAGTATGGCGCAATGATAGTTTACACGATGATAGAACGATAGGACTATCACGATAGAACTCCCAATGCATGCTTAATAGTGTGATAGTACTATCGCAATAGTTCGATAGTTACGATAGTTATGTTTACACGATGACACTCTCACGAGAGAAACTCACGATATCAACTATCGCGTTTTACTATCATCGTGTAAATCCGGCTTAAGTACAGTTATTTATGTAATATAAGATTAATGTAGTTTAGTAATAAACTTGAATTAAGTATAGCAGTCGTTCTCAAATTTAAATTCCAGTGTAGTGTTAAACAGTTATAACAGTTAGTAAATTCTAATTAATTTGTAGTAAGTTTTAACTGTGAATTAGACACTATTTCGAGATGCCGGCCCTTCGGAGTGCCATTAGTGAAACCCTCCTAGGAGAACCTGATCAAGATGCCAATTCTGCATTGATCGAACTCGATAAAGGCTTACGATCCAGTCGTGTTGGTGAACAATGCGAGGCCATTGTACGATTTCCTCGACTAATTGAAAAATATCCTTTTCCGATTCTTATTAATTCGTCATTCTTGAAGCTAGCTGATGTTTTTCGACTCGGGAATAATTTCCTTAGACTTTGGGTGTTACGAGTATGTCAGCAAACGGAAAAGCACATTGACAAAATTTTAAATATTGACGAGTTTGTTCGTAGAATTTATAGTGTAATACACTCCAACGACCCAGTTGCTAGAGGGTTAACTTTACGTACATTGGGCAGTGTTGCACGAATTATACCAGAAAGAGGACAAGTGCATCACAGTATACGTACAAGTTTAGATTCTCACAATGCTGTTGAAGTAGAATCTGCGATTTACGCAGCAGCACAATTTGCAGCCCAATCAAAATCATTTGCTGTAAGTATGTGCAGTAAAATTTCAAATATGATTAGAGGTATTTCAACTGATGTTGTTATGAAACTTGAACTAATTCCTATTTTAAAACATATGCATCATGACACAACTACTGCAACAATGGTTAGAACACTTTGTACTGATTTGTTAGAGAAATATCCAGCTCAAGATTTTGTTCTTGTTACATTAAAGACTCTCAATCAGTTAGCTTTGTCTATTTTAGTTGATGTGCCTAAACAAATAGAATTACTATTGAAATTTTTGAGTGAAGACAAACGACCTTTAGTTTGCAAGTGTGCTATATCTGGCCTTCATCAGATTGCCAAAGAAGGTGCTCATTTTTGGTCAGAGCAAACCATTAACAATTTGGTTAGTTTTTGTGAAAGCTTAAACGTTGACAATAGCTTGAAAGCAGACGCTATAAGTGTATTCATACCATTGACAAAATCTCCAGCTATATGCCAGTTTCATTACAGTACAGACAGTCTACTTATGAAAATGTGTATTGCTGAATCGAGTTCATTGCATCAGTCAGTTGCTGGAAATGCAGTTAAAGTATTGACGAATATAGCGTGTTATTGTTTTGAAGAGGAAATTATGTCAGAAAATGATGCCAATATATTGAAGGTTTGCATACAAAGCTATCTTTTGTCTGTACTATTAGCTGGACAACAGTTTGATGATATCAGAAATTTAAGCAATGAAGAACAATCCCTTATTCATAGTATTTTAAAAACAGATAACATTGATGAGCCAATGGATGTTGATGATGCTACTCCTGAAAACTTTGATAAAGGATCAAACTATCTTCGTGATGGTTTACGATCGTCTGTCATGCTATGCAAAGCAAATAAAAGTTTGATTCCAGATTTTGTTTCACTTGTTGTTAAACCATTGCAACAAGATGGATTTGAATTAAATCCATTGATATGTGAAGCTATTGCTGCTTTTGGTGGTATTTTACCTGGTACTTTACAACCATTTCTACCGGTTTTTATAAAACAATTGACAAACTTAAATAAAAATAAAAGTAAAGAGTCCATAGCTACCAAGGTTTTGTTATGTACTGTGATTTTCCAAGCCATTGCTGGCTATGATGAATATGATAATGTGAAACGAGTAATTAATGATGTAATAAAAAATACTAACCTATGGACCAACTATAAAATTGGTCGAGCAGCTGTTAGATATGGCCATTTTAACATAAGTTCTAGAATTTTTGGTAGCCTAAATAATCGTGTTGGTTCAGAACAAATGCATTTTTGGTTAGCTGCATTAGAAACCATTAGTACAGCAGAATCTCAACTGAAATCTTCAAATCCTTCAAAATTATTGAGTAATTTAGGTCAATCAATATCTACTTACTACAGAGCAATTGCTGCGTTGAAAGCTGCATCATTAATGCTTATTTTTCAAACAGAATACACACGTTTGCGTTGTGAACTATTACAATGTTTCATGCGTTTATTGTCTACATGCAACAGTTTTTGCACTACTCCGCCGCCAGCTATCGCTTCTGCAATTGTGCAAGCTACTAGAGATGAAATGCAAAGTTATGGGCATATTACAAATCAATTAAGAAAAAGAGCAAAGGAATTTAAAGGATGTGCAGATTTATATTGGAGATTATACCAATCAGCATTCGACGCTGACCCTAATACATTATATCATTTACAGCTATTACAGCATTTGTGTTTGTTGATGGCTCATAACATTGAATCAGTAGCAATTCCAAACAAATGCGAAAGTCCAGTCTTAGATTCTGAATTGGAAAAAGAAGGCTCTTTGGAAATACAATTGATTGTTAAATGTAGACAAGAGCTCTTAGAAATAATGAATACAGTAAAAGAAAAAGCAATTACTCATAAACATATACGATCCCTCAAAAAACAAGCTTCCCTCTTGGTAACTACACCTATGTGTTTTCCACGTTATTTTTTCCAAACTTTACAATCTACTACAATAACATTGGCTGTATCACCTCAGCCTAGAGTTAATGGTGAGCCAATTACAGTGAATATGGGGAGTAATTTTGTAGTTAAAGTTGAAGGAGTTGTACAACATGGAACAAAAGCTAAATTCCGTAAAGTTGATGGAATTCAATTAACAATAATGTCACAATTAGTAACAAGAAATCATGACACTAGATCAACTGAAGGAAATTTGATATTAACACAAACAGTAAAACCACATAAGGATTTCTTTGCTTCAGAATTTTGTCTGAGTTTCAACCAAGGAAGTCAACATCAAGTACATATTGAAGCAGCTCTGATTGATGATACTGCATCTGTTTGGCAAATTGGAGTGCGTAACACATTAACCATAAAATGTCATTAATGAAAAAAACAGAATGTTTGGTTAATTTTTATTTTTAACTAATTATACACCTTCACCTAATTTCATAAATGTAATACTTCTAACACGTTATAATCTATTTTCTCGTTCTGAATTGCTATCTTGAAGTAAAAATGCTGGCCAATATTTAACTTCTCCAGTATTTTCGTCTATATATTTTAAATTTGGATTAGGGTGACTTTTTGACTTGTTACCAAGAGATGTATATCTAAATAATAAAACATATTTGTAGTTATATAATATAAGTAATTATTAAAGTTTTTTTTTTTATCAAAATCAATTTTGAAGTTACTTACCCTTTATCATACAAGCAACAATATGGTATAGAGAATTGTCTCAAAAATGACCAAATATTATCATAATTCCAGTGCAATAAAGGTTGTATGCGCATTAATATAGGCCAGCCTGGATCAGTTTTCTAAAACAATAATATATATGTATTATATAAAACAATGGTTCTTAACCTTTTTATATCTGCATACCACCTACATAGTTTAAACATTTTAACATAGCATTACCATTAATAATATTATTTTTTTTGCTCATTAAAAATGTATACATTTTTTTACATAATGTATGAAATTGAATTTTATTTTATTAAGAACTACAAAATTATAACAATATAAGAATTTAATGCACAAAAGAACCATACTGTCTCAGGTTATAACACCATACCGTTGAAATATTTTACGACCAACTAATATCAAATCAAATAATATTTAATGTCAACAAAATGGTTCATTTCAATTGATTTTATAAAAGGAGATTTTCTTCACATACCACTGGTTGAGAAACGCTGGTATGAAAGATATATTAATAGAGTACCACAATAAGGACATCAAAATAACATATTTTAATGCTAGATTAAGTGGCAATTGATTTAAAATTAGTTGAATTAGGCACTTAATTGTCAATATTATTATTTATGAATATGCCTAGAAATATCAAAAATAGTAATGAGTTTTATATTTTTATAATACTTGTTGGAAAAAATATTTTTAAAATGTATTTGAATAAATTAAAAAATACAATAATTATATTTAAAGTACTTCGCAATAAATATTATTTTCTTATAGTATTTAACCTACAGTAAAATAAATAAAGACAAACATGCAATGTATGATAACATTTTTTTTTTATTATATGATAGTTAAGTATAAATCTACTAAAATGTATGCAATAAACTATTAATTAAAAAATGTTTTTTACTTAGTATAAATTATATTCATCAAGTAACTACAGAAAAAAAAACATACATATAGTATTTAGTAGTACATTAGGTGTTTAAATGTTATTATATAACACTGGAATACTATTTGATATTATTCTTAAAATCATAAATAATCATTATTAACATGTATTGTATTTCAACCTGTCATTGGTATTGGTGTTAGCATTTTGCTAAATTACATATAAATTATATTAAGAACTTTCATCTAATAATAGATTGTTTTGAAATTACATGTTCACTTCTAATTGAAATAATATGAGACAAAAATAATTAAATAATAGAATAATATAGACATTAAATAACAAAGTAAAAATTTTTTAAGCTTATAAAATTATTTATTGTTGTAAACAACTGTTAGTGTGATAACATAGCTATGGGATAACTTACTGGCCACTCTATTGTAGACATTTCTAAGGTTCAAATAATTGAATTAAAGTAAAAATAGTTAAACCCTATTTTATAACTTCTATTATGAGATTTATTTTTATAATATAATTATCTTTAATACAACAAATACGAATACGAATAAAACAAACTTGAATATTAGCAGTTATACAGCATATTGAAAAAAATGAAGTACGTTTCTTCAAAATCTCAAATTTAAATAAAATTAATAGCTTTATCGCTCCACTCAGAATTTAAAATTATTTTATATACATACCTATTATTAGATTATTATTATTTTTTTTTTTGAGAGGGAAATAAGTAAATATTAGCCATTTAAGAAAAAAATGTCAATAATTAGGCCACTCAAATTGTGTAATCCTAGCTATGTGCCTTATGATACCAACCATGTTTTACTTCAAGGCAATACCTAGAATGGGTTAACTTTAATTGTATAAAAAAAAATTCTGTTTTTTCACCTAGAAAAAAATTAATTAGTTTAATGTTTTTAAATAAAATATAGCATTTTACTTATGTTAATATTTTATATGAAATTAAGCATTTTAATGTTACTTGAAAGAACTGAAGTTGTTTAGAACCCGTATCAGATTGTCTTGTACCTATGATAGATGCACAAAATTGAGGATTTTCTTTCAAAAAGTCATTAAGGCCAGATTTAAGTTCACCTTTGATTACTGTTAAGTCTAAATTAAACCTAAAAATAATGATCAAAATAAAATAATATGTAAATTATACTATTTAATAGTGAAAAATAATTGTTTTTTTTTCTAAATTAATATGTTATATTTTATTGAACTATTATTGTTATTTAAGAAATTTTTTTTCTAACTTATGATAAGTGCACCTGTTTACTGTGGATTGTACATAGTCTTCTTCTTCAGAAAATTGATCATCTGATTGAAAATAAACAGCTTTGATTTGTCCATTACATTTTAATTCTTCAAGCACAGCTTGAAACAAGTATAATAAAACGACGCAATCTTTTCCACCATTAAAGCTCAAAAATATATTTTTAAATGTGTATTTGTCAATACATTCTTTTATTACCTATAAATATAGTTTATTTATATTTCATACTAAATTACATTTTTATAAAAAAATATAACCATGCACCTGTACTGCTTCTAAAATACACCGACCAAGAGGTAGATGTGTATGTGTTTGAAACCTCCTAATATCTTCAAAATTTACTTTATTTACTGTATAATGTGGATATATAAGTGTATTAATTGGTAATTTACTGACTACAAACCGTTCAAACTGGTTGATTATATTTTCATTATTACTATAGATTCCAAAAGAATCTATATAGACAATACATTCAAATGTATCACAGCTATTTGTTTTCAATATTTCATCCTCAATTACTTTTAAAGTTTTGATGATTAAATCTTTGCAATTAGAATTAAAATAAATAATTCGTTTAAACACATATTTGAATTTAGGGTCAGGTGTAGTTTCCATTATTGTCATCTTTTCATGTAGATTTTAAATTGAGTTTTGATTGTTCTTCAACATGTAACAATTTTTAGTTCTATAAATAAATATATATATTAATAAATTATTTTTTTAGTTCAATAAGTACTAATAAAAATATTTAATTATATGATTTATTATTTAATCATAATTATGAATGTTTAAACCATGCGTATCATGTATACTTGTCATAACATTGAAAAAATTAAATTTTAAATTTTTACTTTTGAAAATTGAAAAATTAAAATATCAATGCACAACTTTCATGTTATACAATTCAACTATTCAACTTTTGTTTGCTTTTTCTAAGATTAATACTTATAGGAGACATTAACAAAAATAAATAGTTTAACTGTAATGATAACCAAATTGTAGTAAATTTAATAAGAAATTACGTGATGCCAAGTAGTATCACTCAGTATATGTGTATAATGATAAATAACACTATATGATGTCAGTGAATGTATTTAGTGAATTTTTTTAATGCTTTTTACTAGTTTTTTTAATTTAAAACGACTCAGATATATTTGGCATCTAATTGGTTTTTGTAGTCATAGAAAAATATTGTCATCACAGATACAAATGTCTAGTGTTTTATAAAATAAGAGAAAAAACATGGTTTTTGTGGGACAACCTTATTTTTTTATTTGTTGTTGTTTAGGGCAGAGAGATACATTTTATGAAATTATATTTTTGCATATTTTAATGTTTTTTAAGTGCTAATAATTAATTTTATTTTTTAAGCGCTTATTTTGATAGTTATAGGTGGTTTTAGTTCTGAACTCTGTTCATGAAAAATAGTAATTATAATGAATGATGACAAACAAATAAATAAATCAGATTTGTGGTACTTTGAATTAGAGGACTGTCTTAGATATTTTAAACTGTGATAAAATGATTTAAAATTCTATACTGAACATGAAGTATTTAAATTATTTCAAATATTATTAAAATAAATATTTTTTTTTTATACAAATACAACAGTTCTAACATTAACACACAAATAATCATCACTAGAGATAGAATGTTGATAATTTTTGCATTTTATTCCCTTCGATTTTTTAAAATGTTATCTTAGCAAAAAAATTTGTTTCATATTCCCCTGATTCAGAATATACTAATTTTATTTTGCATTTTTAACTATAAATGCATTTTTTTTTTTTGTTTTTATTGTTATTTTTTTTATATTTTTACTTCATTTATTTATATTATAGGACATTTTTTTAAATTTTTGTACAATGTGGGACATTTTAAAGAAAATTTAAATATTCAACAAAATTAATTGATTATTATTATTAGGAGGTTTTTGCTATGATTAAATTTTTTGCATACCAATACCAGGTTTACCGTTTGTAAGTTTTACTTAAAATTGAAATGTTTACTATTGTCTATTATTTTACAATTTATATTTTAAATTACTCTGATACCCATTATCACAGTCATATATCCAATAATTATTATTTTTAAATTAAATTTTTTCATTTATTAAAGTAGATTTTTTGGTCATTTTTTAAGTTTATTTTTTGACTTTTAGGGCATTTTTTTTTTAGGAAATTATTGTGTTCTATAGGTCATCAACATCTTATCTCTAATCATTACCAAATAATTAAATTTATATTCAAACTACCTACCTATTAAATATTTAATATTTAAAATAAAAAACCGGCTTTAACACACAATTGACTTAGAACTTAGTAAAAATAAAGTAAAATAAATTATATATGTTTATAAAATGTAAATTAAAAAAATACAATATTATTACTTAATATAAAATTATATTTTATTTTTAACTATAGATATTATTTAATATTTAGTGTTAAAATTACAAATATTATGAATCCTCTCTACTTTTTTTAACAACATGCTCAACTTTAATTTCATTTAATTTTCTTTTTTTAATACTTTCAGAATTGCACAGTATGTCTTTTCTTATTTGAAATGTAATTCGAACCATTTCCTTATTGGGTGCTACATTTCTGACTCTTATAATTTCTTGAATGTCATCATCCTTGATATTACTTAAATATTCTTCCATTATTAATTTTAAGCCTTCTTTATAATTGTTATCAGTTTTTACAAAAGTATAAACATGCAAAATTGGTAGATAATGATCAGATATTTCTTCCCATTCAAATAAATTATTAAAATACTTAACAAAGTCAACAGCAATTGCTGGCAAATTCATTGTTACATGTACATTATTTTCTGAAGTGATTGTTTTTGACCATGAAATGTAATGTTTCTTCAAATCTTCTTGAATAAATTTGCTTCCATCTTTATTAGTAATTGTTAAAAGATTGTCTTTAATGCGATTCTTTTTTTTATTTATTTCTAACCATTTACAACTATTAGGATTCAAATCATTAGCTAAAACTATACACCCCAATTTTGCAGCTGGTACAGAAAATGGTCCTATTCCAGCAAACACATCATACAAAACATCACCTGATTTAAGTTTTTGCAAAATACGTTCATGTTCTGTGCATAATCTCGGATTCCAATAAACTTCTGAAAAATCTAGGTCAAAAAAGCATTTATTTTCTTTAACTGTAGTTTTTAAATCAGATGAACCATAAATAATTTCATATTCAAAGTTTCTATATACATTATTTATACTGTCAATTTTGTTCACAACACTTTTACACCCCTTAAGTTTGTCATTAAGCACTCGTCCAATAATCTCCTTAAAATCCAACAATTCAGGTTTGAGATTCACATGTACAATCGATCCAATTGCTGAATAACTTGATAACATAGATTTTTCAGGGAGAACTGCTTTGAGTATTTCATCGTGATTCCAATTATTATAACCCACCTCAATCTGTACATATTTTAAATTTTCAGCGGAAACAAAGGTTAAGTTAAGATCTTCACACGATGAAAATTTGGCTGGATCAAGATAAAAAACACATTCAGAGTCATTAGAGCTACTGCGAATTGGCTTGAAGTTGTTAAGTTTAATAATATAGTTTTTTAATACTTTATTAGCACTTTCAACATAATTTTTATTTATTACTATAACAGGTACAGTTACAGGTTTTGTGAATTTATCAATTTTAAAAACTGTCATACCTCGTACTTCATCTGGTGGCAATAATGTATTCATAATAGTTTTGTTTGATCGAATATAATTTTTTTTTATGTAGTGACGTAGTGATTGTTGACAAATTAATTTCATCAAACTTATATTTTCGGTATTAACTAAAATAAAACAATGCATAAAAAAAAAATGTATATACCTGTTAAAAATATAATAGATCTTACCTCATCAAGTAAGTCCACAGAACATGTAATATATAATAATAAATGAAATGAAAGTTGTGCAAAATAAATATTTTTGTTAAGTTTGAAGTACGGTTTCAGTGAGTAATATTAACTAATTACGCATGTGTTGAAATATTTTTGAAAAATGTGTTGGTATCTAGGTGACTAGCGACTGGTGACTGCTACGGTATATATACTTAAATATGTTTATCTATGATCACGGCGACTTCCCAATCCACATTGGGTCGTTAAAATATAAATACTACCTATTATGGCACATAAAATTGTTATCATTATGCAGTCATTATCATTTTGCTGTTATTAAGCAAATATCTGTTATCTAAAATATGCGCTGTGATTCGTATTTTGATTTTTGATGGTTATAACCCAATTAATTTAATAATTAACTTTATACAATGTAGGTTGTGGGTGCAATGAGATCTATTGTAGTACACAATGTCATTGACGCTATTAATATAAGACTAGAGAATTTATAATGATATAATTTTATGTAGTATTCTAAAACTGATAAATATGTTACTTTATTGTAGTATAGTGTCGTACTACATCCGTAGTATAATGAAAAATATCCGAATACAAAAATGTAAATAAAGAATTGTTGCAAAACTGATATTTTGTATTTTTCTAATAAAATGACAAAAAAAAATCTTTCTTCAAATCACTTTAGTATGGTATAGTTATATGAGTGAACTATTTAGAGTAACCTATTTAACTATTGCCTTATATTTATGATGAGTGACAGTAACTTTTTTAATAATTTAAAATCAACATTAATTTATGCAGTGATCTGTAATGCAAAAATAAATGAGGTGACTGATAATTTTGAATTTTTTTTTAAACAAATTAATATATTAAGTTATGGATTTGTAAAAAACAAAACAACAAAATATGATTGTAATTGTTATTTGTACTTGAAATTACAAACAAGTCCAGTGTTGTAAAGAATATTTTTAAAAAGTATTTGAGCATTTACTCAAATACTTTTATATTTTTTTTCAAGTATTTAAAATACTACTCAAATATATTAAAACCTAAACCTATACTTTTCAAATATTTTTTGTTTTTAAAGTAGGTTTGTAATTAACATATTATAGTTTAGTAGATTTTTAATTATTAAATAAATGTTTATTTTTTTTTTTTATTAGAATTAAGGCTTCAACTACTGAGGTCATTAGCCTGGTACTGTGGTGTGGAGGAACAGTTGATTGGAACACGTTTTTGTATGTGTGGCAAGGATTTGTTGCTAAAGACCCGGGTGATCACCCATCCGGGAGCTAGCAACACCGGCCGGTACGTACACTCGGAGCGTTTCCGCAGTTGAGCGTACGACCGCGCCACACCAAGCTACTAAATGTTTATTATATTTTAAAAATATGATGTTTTCAAAATTTTCATCACTCATATTGCTTTTTTTTGGTCATGGTTACCCCACCCACACTAAATAATCACTTTATATTATTTTTCGAATAAAACATTTTTCATAAAAATAAAATGTTTGAAAAAAGGATACCAAAAGTTTTGATTAATATCAATAAGTATTTAATACCATTGAAAATGCTTCATGCTGAAAGTATTTAAAAAGTTATTCAATACTTTAAAAAGAACTAAATAATACAAATTGACATAATAGTATACTATTGACAAACATACTATGTATAGTGATTTTTTTACGAAATTGTGTTTTACCTTTTTATTTTATGTGAATTAATGAAATATGTGAATAATTAATTTTATGCGAATGTGTTAAAAAAATGATAACGACTGCATGATTATAACAATATTGCCGGGTTTACACGCTGCGTAGTACTTGTCATTAGTACTTGTCACTCGCACTTGTTACTCGCACTTGTTTCTCGCACTCGCACTAAGCACCAAGCACAATTTTTTTACTGTTTACACGGGGTGTATAGTATTAGTAAATAGTAGCATATTTATTATCATTTATATATGATAATCATTGATAATAATATTAAATTAAATTTATATATTAAAGTGAAGAAGTATATGATGGACCGTCGTCATATCGTAAAACAAAGTGTGAAATATTGTTCAAATATAATAATTTCATTAATCATAGATGAACTAGAAGTTGAAATAAGAAAAAGACAAAAACGGATCTAGACGAAAAAATGATTACTTAGAAGGGATACACATGGCAATTCAGTTGGTCTATTAAGAGAGCTCGCAGTAGAAGATCAAATGGAATACAAAAGGTTTATGAGAATAACACCTATTTCTTGATGATTTTGATTTTTCAATTTTTTTTTTCTTGATAATATGTCGATTTTAGGTTTCTCGTTTTGTTTTTCACTTCAACTACATTGAAACCGTCAATAGCCATTTCGACAAGAATTTTTTGGTATACCGCTTCACGCATGTGTTTGTTTTTGTAAGAACTGTGTTTAGTGTTCCATAGACATTCATATGATTTAAACTCCTCGATAAACTTTATAGTGGTTTGTGCATTCCACTTTTCAGCCATTTTAATATTTTAAACGTTTTAAAATAATTTTAAAGTAATTAAATGTATTTAAAAGTATTAATATAACGAACAATTATTTATCGTTGATATTATCACAGTGTGTAACATGCGCTGCACAAGTGATAACATAAATATTACTAAGCACTAATACTATATAATCATCAAGCGGTCACACGTTGCGAGTGCAACCGCAAGTAGAGTAGAGTCGTGGAGGGGGTAGCTACTTGTCATTAGTAAATAGAACGACATTCTATTCACTCGCACTCGCATTTTTACTAAAGACTAGTTCAGACTATGCCAGTAATTTAGTCAAGTAGCGAGTAATTTAGCTACTAGACGTGTATGAACAGACTGATTTAGTCAAGTAGTTTAGTAAATTTATTTAGTAATTTAGTAATTAGTGGATCCATTTACTTCTATTTTTTCTGGTCGAGTAGCATCCCCTTAAAGGCTAGTTCAGACTATGCCAGTAATTTAGTCAAGTGGTAAGTGATTTACTAACTACTAAACGGTTTAGTGTTCAGAAGAGTTCAGAAAAGTGTTCAGACACAATAGGGTTTAAAACTGTTTTAGTACATTAGTATTCGTTTTGGTGCTGTGAAAAGTGATTGCCAAAATAAATTGTTTACAAAAAAAAAAATTTGAATAAAGCAATAGGACTTATTTCAACGGCTATTTTAGAAGAGGTAGAAGAAGAGCTTAATAAAAATTCAAAGCGAATGTGGATTAGGGAATGGATCAAGAGAAGAGACACATTGGGAGCTACAAATGGTCTTCTTAAAGAACTAGAATTTGAAGATCCCAAAGAATACTTCGTAATACTTTCATTCCATAAAGACTCGTGTTTTATATATTTCGAAACAAATTTAAATGTTGTGTCTTCACCCCAACGAAACGTCATCTTGACATTGACAAGGATAACTAATACACAAAACTAAAATAATGCGTTCAGACCGCCTATTAGTAATTAGTCAGAAAAGTGGGGGATGCTACTCGACCAGAAAAAATAGAAGTAAATGGATCCACTAATTACTAAATTACTAAATAAATTTACTAAACTACTTGACTAAATCAGTCTGTTCATACACGTCTAGTAGCTAAATTACTCGCTACTTGACTAAATTACTGGCATAGTCTGAACTAGCCTTTAAAGCGAGTGACAAGTATTAATGACAAGTACTAAGCATCGTGTAAACCCGGCATATTATATGTTGTACATGAACATTAGAGAAAGGACACCGAACACGGTCGGCTGAAGTGAAAAAATATGGTCCGAAATTATCGCATCCACCAGAATGCACGTTGGACAGTGGTGATGTCGTTTTTACATGTACAGCATATGCAAATTATTGGCTTTTTATTATTATAATCTAAATGGTGAAACTTATGAATAAATAATTATTATGGAACATTTTTTTAAGACACCAAATTGTACTAAGGTAGTCAATAAACAATATTCATTGCTAAAATTGTTCTACCTTTAAAAATTTTTAGAGTGGGGCCCTGACCATTGGACCATCAGGACTCCCTATCACGGGCTTGATATGTATTAGATTTATAATCCAAGAGTTAAGACCTTTATTTTTTTTATAACCGACTACGTCGCAGGAACCACTTACGTAATACTTCCTCAACGCCACCAAATGATATAAAAAGGCCAAAATGATATTGTACTGACCTCAGTAGGTACCTATCTCGGCATATTGTGTTAACATGGTTAGTGTAATGTCCACGCACTCAGATATAAAAACTAATAGAATAATTATTATATTATTATATATTATAGAATAATTATTCTTATTTCATTCATATCATATGGCCATTTTTTGGTGGTAATTATTATTATATAGTATTATATATTATATATTTTATTATATAATAATTACATTGTACACAGGTAGGTTTAACGTATACAGTATGTGTACAAATGTATCTGTAGTAAACAATGTTTTTTTAACGTTTTTAAACCCACTCGCTCCGCTTCTCACAAAAAATATATCTGTATAGACTATATTCTTGTATGCGACTGGGTACCTACACTTACGTCCTACACACATCATTAAATAATAAAAGTTTTAAGTGGGTATACGTATCTAGTCATAACGAATGTATTATAATATAGTATCTATAGAATAGTACGTTGTTTATGTAGAATTGTATACTGTAGTGTGCAAGTACGTGCTGAATTTATGAAGATGGTTTGTAAACTATATATAGTTGTTGTAGGTTAAATAGAAAGGTATAATTTCCCACACACGCCATAATATTAATTATGTATACATTAATATATGCAAAAAAAAATGGATTTGTGGTATCATATTATTCATATTTCATTATACTAATTTATAGTCACAACCCACAGGTGTGGATTGGTTCGTGATCAGTGCCAGATAAGGTTTATCGATCCACCGAGTTTAGGATTTCTAACTGTGATTACAGCTACAGCTACTGTATAGTTTAATAATTCGATTCAATTATATTTTCTATTAATGTTTGTACTAATTTCTCATTATCATATGAAAATAAAATTACGACCAAGCACTCATACTCGGCCTACCGATATTTTATCGGTAGCTCCCCGGTCCAACCAGGCCTGTCGGTGATACTGTAATACAACATTTGTAATACTATTTTGTTCTATGGTTTATGGTAATTAGTAATACACCGCAAGTTCAAAAAAGTCAATTTTTCAGGAGACACAAAAATGTATATATAAAACAAAACTTTCAATTATTTTACATAAACTATTTTAAAATATATTTTATGTCGATATTACGGCTATTATAGACTTTGGTACATTAATTAATCATACTTTAATATTTAATTTTACGGAGAAACGAGGTATTTTAAAAAAAAAAATGATAATAGATTTACATAATATTATCTACGATTATAAAGAATAAAGATATAAAGATCTTTATAATTGTGATATTACTATAGAACAAGGTTTTTCATTAGTATAGCCAGTATAGGTAGTTAAAATTGTGTAATTAAAAAATGTATTAACACGGTTTTTTTTTAATAGACATTTTAAAGGGATTGGAAGTGATGATTTTCTGTCTTTATCTAATACACGTGGAACATAGGAATTTAAATGTATTTTCATTCCGACGTACTGATTGATCTAGTGAAGCGATAAGAATTCTAAGAACATTTGAATTTGTCGTCAAGCTTAGGTACTTGAGATTGACTTTCTCACGTTTTTATATATCTCCCAGAATCCTAAAAAACGTTCATATTAAAAAATAAATAATTAAAAAAATAGAACATTTCAATTTTTGGAGAAGTTAAAATCAAATTTTCTATCCACATTCTTATAACTATGTTCCACACTTCTATGTGTGTTAGATAAAGACAAAAAATAATCACCGCTTCCAATTCTCCAAGTTCAAATTCGGACAAAATTCGATTTTTAAACAAAAAATAACGGTGTTAATTATTTCGTCGTAATTCAAAAATATTATTCGTGAGGACTTATAAAATGATAGACTATATGTAAAGATATTTTTAAAATATTTAACACACACACATACACACACACATTGTTGTTTATTATTAAAAATAAAATAGAGTATAAATATTTTAATTTTTTGCGTGCCTTTATTTTTTTTCGCGGGTTATCTCGAGCACGCGTACCATGGATTTGTCCCTTGTGTTAGACTATCGCTTTTTTATACCATGAACCAATTCATATTGTTCTACGGTATGCTAGTATTGAATCAAAAATTAATAACAATAATATATGATAAAAATATAGGCTATTGTAAATTTGTAATTTATTATTAAATATTGATTAATATAATAAATGCAATGTTTTTGACAAAAATTAAATTAACCTTCTGTAATACTAGTAATAAAATAAGTTACTTTAATAGCAATATAAAAATCATACATGAAATATACTTGACATAGCAGGTTGACAGATTGCATTTTTGCTCAAAATCGTTTTTCATATATAAAATTGTATAATTTATAACAACATATTGTTGAATTCAAATTTAATACATCCATTACAGAGACCCCCTACTCGACACCAGCTGTACACTGTACAGCAAAGAGGTACCCACTTGCTCACCCATCTTTTTCATTTTGGTGATTTCGTCAAAAGGATCTTATACAATAACTCTCCGGAACACCCTTTCGATTGATATTAACGCTAAATTTTGAAAACGTGTAGTAGTAGTAATAGTAGTAGTAGTCAGTAGTCATGTATGTTTGTAATTATGTTTAAATTTTTCTCATCGTTGAAAAACTTCTTTCAGTTGATGTGGAATTTAATAGTTACTGATAACCAACACGCGTTCAACAACTAATTAAATTTTTTCAAGTGCATTCCTATATCGCATATTTAAATATTTCTTTGTTCAAATCTATAATATTTTTACAGCTATTGTACATATTTTTTGCTAATTGGTTTTAATTTACTACTTTGTTTCAGAAATATTCACAATCTTCGTAATAATTTGTACATTTTAAAACAAAATTATTATTTAAAAAATTGTTTGATGTCGGAATAAATACTAATGAAGGAAGGAACAAAACTGTTTAAATATTACTTAGTTGTCAGTTTGTCACAAATGAATGAAATAAGCAATATGTTACTATTTACTTTGAACTATTAAAATATATTATTTTATTTTATACACACATGGCATTTTAAAATGCAATGTTTTTGGCCTACTGCATTATTAATAGTAAAATGAATTACTTTAACAGTTATAGTAAATAAAATATACTTAAAATGTAGGCTGACAGACATTCTTTGCTCAGAATCGTTTTTCATGTACAATTATTTTACATCATTGAATTCAAATTTAACTCATCTTTTATAGTGACCCACTCGACATCTATACTGTACATCAAAGCGATACCCACAGCCGATTTTTTTTTTTGTGTTTAAATTTGAAAACTATATATACATTTAAATCCTTCAGGTTAATAACAATAAATATATATATATATATATATAATGATTAGTAAGTAGATGTACAAACTTATAATTAATGAATATAATTTATAAAACTAAACAATTTTACAGCAAATACATATACACTCTATTCTGAATAAGAGCGGTATCGAGCGGGGTACCCTAACCTGACCGACGCCGACGAAAACCGGTCGCCGCCACCCGGTACCGCTTTTATTCTAAATTATAAAGTATAGGCATATAATATATATAAAGCTCCCTGAAGTCAGTTGTGCCCATGGAAATATGGTATCTCTAAGGTTGATCGAAGTTTTCTGTACGCCTCCATTTAATATATCTGTTTATAATATATATGTATATATACAGCAATGTACAGACGTTCACTTTCGTCGAGGTCTCCAAACAACGTGTATTTTATTATTTTAGTCACTAACGCAAGGAAGGTAATTATTAAATCTTGTATAGGCATATTGTTTTATATTAATGAACGGTTAGTCTTTATAATATAACAAAAGTTTAGTCATAATTTCAACAAACTATGTTTTTTATAATTGTTAAAAAAGGAACATTTAAAAATTTAAATTAAAAGCTTTATTTGTTTCGAGCTCTTGAGAATGTAGAGGTTATTTTATTTTAATAGTAGGTATAATACTATTTATAGTACTATAATATAGTAGTAGGCAAGGATACACAGTTTTTTATTATAGGAAATATTTACAAACCGTAACAATTTTTTATATTATAGTACACTATACACTATATTACAGTCCGACATCGGCAACATCATATATCATTCCACTTTCCAGATGACTGCAGCGTGTTGCGTTTTTTTCGCCAGAGAACCTATGGTCTATGAAAAACAATGTTCACGCGTAAGTCTGTCGCAACCGCAATACAATATTACTATATACAATTTGTGTAGGTACGTCTTTTACACGAATATTGTTATTTAGTAAAATATACAGCAATACGTACTATTATTATTATTATTATTATTATTATCATCGCGTGGGAGGTCACGAGCTCGAATTTCTGCCGCGCCCTTCCCAAATCCCAAACACGCGTCGGTGGTGGAAATCCGTGTCCGACCGTTCGACCGAGGCAGCCGCGCTCGAGAAGAATAATATATTTGGTATTATACGCGTTTGCCACCGTCCGCTGCTGATCGTCTCTCGCCGCGTCTGTTCGATCAGTCAGTCAGAGTCCGGTCGTCGAACGCATTAGGCAATATACTTATACTACTTAACTGGTATCCGCCGCCGATATATTTTACAAAACACCAATATCCAAAACTCTATACACGCACCGACAGTCGATCAAGCCAGTACAAGCGGTCGGCCGTCGTCGGTGAGAATCGCGCGCAGACGTTATCGCCAAACGTCGTAAACGTGCTCAGACCATAAACAAACTGCCATCTCGACACCATATATCGTCAGGCCCGTGTCATATAATCGTCCCCGCCCGGCGCAATATTTGATAAGTCGATATCGTCGACGTATATTATAAACGCGCAAACCACTACATTGGTCAGTCGACGCAGGAGACGCAACCGACATGGACAAGCAACAGGAAGCCGCGGTCGCAGCAGCCGGTACAGCGTCGGAAGACAGCATTAGCATGAAGACGGAATATCCTACGCACGAGGTGTACGTCTCCGAACCGCCGCCGGTGAGTCGTAGTCAATAATATAACATTGATGCATTGCATATTATACAATCTAGGTATTATTCTCAGATACAAAATGGGTTTTTCTACAGCCAGTCAGGCCATGGACGTAAATATCAGGCCGGGCTTGTACCGGGAAATCTCCCGTTGTCTCGTTCGGCTAGTCCACCCCTGTGGATAGGTATACCTAATATATCGTGACAACAGACAATAATTATCAATATTATACACGCCCAACGAAAATTTGGCTCATGAGAAGCAGTTGCAGTTTGAGCAAAATTATTCGACGGCGCGTTCCCGTCGTGTGTTGGCTGTCGCGTCACACTCCACTTCGCGATTCGCGAGAAAGTCGAAACGCGCGTGCCGTACCTTTCGGCGAGACCACAACGGCTGGAAGCGTATATTGTTACTTTGGATTTCGGTCTTTCCTATCGGGCGGGCTGTGGATATAATAATAACTAACTTACTGACCCACTCGAGATTCCCAACTGTTGTATTACTGTTTATTACTATTTATATGATATGATATTTTTAGCAACGCAAATATGACGACATGACGTGTTTGACTTGGTAGTTAGGGGGGCCTACGCGGATGACTTCAACGGCCGAGTGCCGCCGAGTATGCAATTTTTCTCCGGATATCGGATCGTACAAATAAATCGTAATTAAAACGCATTTTTTTTTTATTGGTTTGTTATTTAAAAGGATCCGCAAGACAATTTTGATAATAAAAAAAAAACGCCATTGTAATATAAATAACAATGGTCTTGTGTAGGTAGGTACTAAGTACTAGGCACATAATGCATAAATATGTATGGGCAGTATATTACTATTTACTTCTAAATTCTATGTTCTACGTTCCTGTTTTCGGTTTGGTTTTTTTCACGTGAAACTAGTTGTCAAACAATAGGCGGTAAAAATTAATCGCTTTTACTATAATATATTGTGTACATAAAACAAGAAAGAAAAACTATTTAAGCGTATAGTATATTAGTATAGTAATAATATGTATGTATAGATCACGAGCGCAGACAATAATGGCGATTGACACACGTGGCGCATATTTTTTTAATATAATATTATCATTAATCATAAAACATAAAACATAATTGAGATGCGAGTTACGAACACCTTACCTATCAATATTATATAAGTTGCCTTTAGCCAGCCTCTCACTCGTACTATATTAAAAAAAGGGTATCGTCCCTTGCGAGAGCCTTGCCGCGGGACCGGCTCGACAAAAAAATGATTCCTTGCTATTTCAAACAGTAAGGATTTATAATTATTTATAGTACATCGTTGCTCGCGGGACTTATGCCCAAGTATATATTGTTAGCACATTATTGTCTAGTGCATTAAAGAACGATATTCTTATTATAATATTATCATTGTTGTCGTACGATGATGAATAATATGAACAATAAATAAAAAAATCTCCGAACATAAACCTATTATATATTTTGATTTTTATACGGAGGTGGTGTGCACTGCTGTACTGCCGCCGCCGGAGGGAATACTAATTATTATATATTGGTACAATAATACACCAGTTGCATGTATATATGCGCGTACATACATAAATATGTACAAAGTAATATAATCATAATAATAATAATATGTAAAAAGATGGTGTGTCGAGGACAACTGGGTATAACGACTGTAAACAATATGTAGTATAATTTATCCTTTCTCTTCGACTCTTGTGTTGGGCACACAGACGTATGGTGTATATATTATTATAAACGCTTTACCTTGAGTCCAATTCTTACAATGCGCATGTTAATGGTCGTGTGAGTGTTTTCGATTCTATTTTTACAACGAATTACGTTTTACGGTGTCCTATACGTTAAAAAAAAAAATTAAAAAACATTTAAAAAGAACTTTTCATGCTTGACATACTGCAGTTAACTACTCCACCAACAAGGCCGTAGTGTGCAACTTTATTATATTATATAATATATAATAATAATGTGTCCATCCAATACGCTGTCGATGGGATAACAAAATATTTTTGTCATTCATTATCACCGCTGATTTTTTGGGTTGACGCGAGAGGACTACAAATAGCCATTATATAGTTACTGCGCAATATAGTTTGTAACTCTAACTGACTCATCGCACTTGGATTTCTGAGTTCGTGAAATGTTTTATCGCGCAATTGCACCATATGTATACTCGTTTTCATAGAAAAAAAAAATATTTTTTTTTTATCTTAAAATCCGAATATATGTATATCAGCAACAGTGCAAAAATACGTAATGACAAAATCTTGAAGTACAATATGTAAAAGTCGTAGTGTGCTGCATTAATGCTAATGGTCTGTAGTTAAACCGGTTATTGGATAAGGTCTTTCAAGTCTAAAATAAAATCAACGAATTTTCTAGATTTTGTGAAGACAGTCTGAAAGGTTTCCAGAATATATAGGTATAATATGTTATAGCTATAGTATGAACACATGGATCGTTGTACTGGATTTAATAAAATGTATATTGTATATACTCGTATTATAGTTGTATATTATAATTCTTTAAATATAACGTATACAATTTATACATTTATAGTAAGTACTTATAAACCTAACTGAATATAATTTGTGCCAACGTATACAAATATTATTTTATAATGAGTTGATTTTGATTACGATGTATGATATTTATGATTATGACGCTTACTCTTTGTTATAATACGAATATTCTACGAGCATTATAATTCATTATACTGTGTACTTTCCAGTAGATTTTTAAATGTACAAATTGCATATACGTGGTAAACACAGTTTCACTTGGGGTACGATAAATGTATATGTACATTGTACACTCGTACGCACGCTTTCTCTCATGATACGACCCATTAAATGATTTATGAATTTGACGGTTTTTTTGCATGAGCTAAATGCCTTTAATGACGAATTTTCGCATTCACCTATAAATACCGTCGGAGACTTTCCATTCCCATTAATACACGACGTTTGAATGACATATTCTGAAAAATAATGCGTTCTATCTGCCGTCTGTATCGACTAACAAAAAAGAAAAAGGGTTCATTACCCATATTATGTTGTTATTCGTATGTTCTTGTTAATACTTATAAAGTTGATGATCATACCACTTAATTATTTTTGGGTTCTGTAGTTTACCAATATTAGTCGTTAAAAATGATATTTAGTAGATTAAAAAAAAAAAAATTTGAAAATTATAATTATTAGTTAAGTTGCATAATGAATTTAAATTTCATTTCACCTATATTTTATTATTGAGAGAAAATCACATTTGTTGTTCATTCTATTATAACATCTAGACATCTGTTGTATTCTGGTATTCATATAAAAACAATAAGTATGTTAAATTAGATAGAAAGTATGTTACACGATTTTAAAAAAATATTCAAATACACCATATTATTCATATTTTTTTCCTACAAAGTCTTAAAATTTATGATTATTACAATTACGTAACCGACACTCGTGGGTTTCCAAGTGTATAAATTCATAAAATTAGAATATTTTTCTTCTTACGAATAATTATAGATTTTCTCACACAAAAAAAAGGAGTAGACAATTATGTAATTTAATTTACCTATATAGTATATTATATAGTTGTTGTTACTTGTTACATTATATGCTCTCTAATGAACAATTGTTAAAAAAATCTATTGAAATTCGATAGCCGTGTCATTGATTAATTTGACTGACTAGTGACGACTACCCATTTTAAAAAATAAATTAAAGTAATTATCATTTACTAGTTCAAATTTACTCAATTTATTGTAGTAACTAGTATGTCAGTATGTATAAACATGTAAATAATATGTGTTATATTATATGTATGTATTTATATATATGTATACAGACATACAGTATAAGTATATTTAATAAGTACTGTATATTTAGTAAGTTTTACCACTTACAGACAAAGTATTACATGCAAATATATTTTTATATATGATTGCTGTATTGAATTCGAAGATTAAGACAAATATAGGCATTTTTGTCTAATCGTATGTAAACATTTGAACTAATGAACATTTTATTATTTTTCATATTAAAATTACTGACAAAATGATAACATTGAATTAATAATTAATTTTTTTATGTCTTATTTCCTAAGGTAACCATAAACTCATAACATATTAGATGTAAGGAATAATATAGCTTACCTACCTATACTGAAAATTCTTTGATAAAATACTAAACAGTTGATTTCTTAATGCCCGAAATATCACGGATTTTGCTGAAATACAAATGGAATTAAAAAATGCGTAGAGATACCATTAAAATGTGCAATTAAATAAATTATATTTAGATTTTTATCTAATTTTTTTCTATAACTTAAATTTTTATTGAATTTAACTTGCATAATAATCACGTATAAAATCAAGTAAATATACTTACATAATATTATGTATCTACCTATAATAATATTATGTATAACACATATCACAATAAAATTGAAATCTTTGGGTTATAATATGAATATAATGCAGTACAGTAGTTCAGTTTTTTTTAATAAATATTTTAGTTTGCAAGCGTTAAATTATATTACATTTACAGGTTCCTTGATATTATTGGTTAAATATAAACCTATATCTATTCTAAACTATAACGTAGGTAAATGTATATAATATATAATTAGGTACCTAGTATCTACTATATGTCTATATATACATTTTTTTTCACGTCGCGCTCTGATCGCATGTTTAATTCGCCAATTTTGGGGAGAATTAAAATGTAGTAAATTGTGGATAAAAAATGCACCTGTTCAAGTCAATAATGATGTATTCTGTATAGGTAGTCAACATTGCATAATAACTATACCTACTGTGTCTACTGTTATATACCGACTATCAAATTACACAACGATATAAAAATAGGAACATATCACTTACACGCATTGCTTCATCACAACATTTTCATTCTGGCCTGAACCCCCGCCAGGTTCAATGAACCAAACGCTTTCTCCTTATCGAATGAATAATAATAATAATAATAATGATAAACGAACATATATATGCACTTATACATAGGTACGTGTATATAATATAAAAACGTATATCCAACGGCATACGCGGACAATGTGACAAAATGATATAAAACGATTATTGAATAATAAGTGGCGAAAACTGCCCATATAATTGTATAGGTATGTGTAATAATAATAATAATATGTAATATGATTTTTTCTTTATCGACCAGAAAAAAATATAATAGGTAACTATATAATAACAATAATAATATGAAAGAAAAAAAAACCCGACCAATATAATAGTTTTTTTTTTCCTGATTTGTGCCAAATGTTTTGCAACGCAATACTGCCGACTGTCGTATACCGTTATAAAATAGTATAGGTATCTTTAGCCTATAGGTAAGTACGAGCGCGTAACCTATACAGATGTCACGAACCGTACCTAATAATAATAATGGAACCTGCAACCATATCGAACATCGCGCGTTTACGATGAAATGATATTACGACAGTTAACCAGCTATTTTATGTCCTTATTTGTGCAGCACTTTGTTCGAGTCGGAATCGGAATCGGAAATTATAATTATTATCGTACCTACTTGTTCTGTCTCAGCGTATATAAACATAACGTAGGTAGGTTAATCGTTAATTGGTACATTATATTAAATCAGCGTCAATATTTCGTAATTTTTTTTTAAACTTATCTGATTAGGCATTCAACTGTACAGTACTGCAGGTACCCAACAGGCATAACTGTGAATTTATTCCGATCGTCGTCGATCACATAACGTCAACTGCAACTGCGTAGACGACGTTAAAATGCTAAATTAAATAATTAATGCATTATGTAAGTAGTAAGTACAATAATATACAATAAGTCAATAAATAATATAGGTAGTTATTTTGTATTGTTATATAGCAGCTTAAAGGTGCATAGAAACGTAAAAAAATTAACATAATATCTTAGAATATGAAATGAGTACACTTAAATGTTTAATAGTATTATTGTGGAATGACTAAATAATATAATATTATATGAACTGTGACAGAGAGCTTACTTTGTGATGGGAACCTATATAATATTGAATCTTCACCTATTCTAAGAAAATTAGGTGTTGTATTTTAGAAAACAAAACACAATATTGTATACTTTTAATTTTTTTTTATATTCTAGTTTTGTCTACCATAGTCTCATGATAATTTGTCTTGTGTAAAATTAAATATAACTCATAAGTTATTATAAGTACCGAAAAATCAATATGGTGTGAAACGAAATTCATTATTATAGTGTCGATAACAATATAATACTAAATAATAATACATTACGTATACTGTTTTTTTAACCGATTAATACTCAAAACGTTTTCATTTTTATATTCATAATAATATTAATAAATAATATAATATATATATTCTGAAAATATTATACACAAGTCGTGCGTATCACATACGTATATTATACAATTATATACGCTATTAAAATCGATTTCCTGGATTTGCTACATTAGTGTATTAGTGTTTTGTATTCAACAATAATATTTAAAATTATTCGTCATCGATCAAATATAAAAAAGTTTCGAAACGAACAAATCGAGTGCAAAAACTGAAATATAAGACATTAGTTTTGTACGCGTCAGTGTTATAATTGGTTTGATATAATAATTTATTAATATAAGTGTATCATTTTGTTTTGAAAAATAATTGCTTTGCTCTATATATTTCTCGATACTTTCTCCGGCCGTAGCTGTTTTTATTGTTGTTGTTGTTGTTATCCCGGCGTGCAAAGAAGCTAAAGTTTGACCTTAGGTCGAACAAAATATATATATTCACACCTACACCTACCTCGTTTTAATATATTTTTTCTCCTATTCGACACGTTTGGCCATACCGTGGTCTCGCCGGTTATATGTACACCGCACTAGCCTACATTATACGACCAGTACCTATATACATATACATATATTACATAGCATCATGTTCTTATTATTCACACGACGATGGGTGACGTGTGTATGCGATGTATAAGTAGGTGTACAGTGTGTAATCGTTTGTTGGAAACACTATAATTTTATAAATATTAAATATATTGGAATTCTGTTTGTTTTTGGTGCTTAATAAACTTTGTTATAACTTATTAAACTAATTAAACAATTTTTATGCCATTTTATTTCGCGCATGTGCATAACAACTTTTTTTTTTTTTAAATGACAATCCTACCTTTTTTTGGTTAACTATTTTTACTCTTATTTTTTTATGAATTTTAATGGTAAAACCGATTTCGTATGTTAATAATGAGCCGAGTTATGGATATTTCAATGTTTGATATTATTTTTTTGACATTTTTGAATTATTCATTAATTGTATGGCTTAAATTGTAAGCCGACATGACGCGTACTAATTCTGGGATTTGCTTTTACGTACGCCAACACTTGAAGCTCAATATCTTCCCCTAATGCATTGACTTCTCTAGGTTGTGGGTTGACAATAACTCTTGTGTTAGAAAAAGAACCAATATTTTTTAAATTTCTTTCTAACTTATTAAAATAACTATGTGACGGGTGTTATCTATCTGAATTTAGAAAAAGGAAAAAAATTAATTTTATTTTTTTGATCAGCAAAACCAAAAGCCATAAAATATACTAATAATTAATGGATACATACTCGGGTAACGTTCAACATAAGCACGTGCAGTCTGACGTGAATTTTTTTCACATTCCCAATAAATAAAAAGCATACCAACCTTCGCTGAATTATTCATGTTTTGTTTAAACTACAAGCTACCTCAATTATGAAGTAATTTAATGAAACTCAATTAAGTTACATTAAATTAATAAGTTAAACTTAGTTAATTTATGTTTAATAAACACGCGTGAATTCGTAAAATATGACTGTAAAGCAAATACAAAACAAATAGTTGCACTGGCCCATTTCAAATGAAAACAGTCAATTGGTCGTATCTAAATTACCCAATATTCAGATAAGAACAGTTGTGAAATGATGGAGAAAGCCCGTATCTATCATTTATTGATTATTTGCGAATCAAATGAACTTTGTGAATAATTCAAAAATTTCAAAAACAACATCAAATATTGAATATTCATAACTCGGCTAATTTTTAACATAGGAAGTTGGGTTTACCATTAAAATTCATAAAAAAAATAAGAGTAAAAATAGTTAACTAAAAAAAGGTGGGATTGTCATTAAAAAAAAAAAGTTGTTATTAACATGCGCGAAATAAAATGGCATAAAAATTCTTTAATTAGTTTAATAATTAGAACAAAATTTATTAAGCACCAAAAACAAACAGAATTCAAATATATGATTTGTAAAGTTATAGAGTGTTTCCAACAAACGATGACAAACAGTATATGCGAATCATGGTTACATTAATTCATTGTTAGAATGTAGTTTGTTGAAAACGTTTCTTCGTGACTCTGTTAAGGATTTGGATTTCGACGTCTTAAATATTATAATTTTTTTCCCCGATAGCTATAGATGAATTTACTGTCCCAATTCTATCCAACTATAAACTACCGTACAATTTGTTTTATCATAAAATAGGAAATCGATAATTTATTCGTCTCGGTGTGTTTATATATATATATAGTTATAACCTACCTACTTATTATTATAATCAAACTTTATAGACTGATAAATAATTCTTGTTACGCGTCCGTCGTTTCCTCGCACTAAATAGTGATGGTAAATTATACATTTTACTAAGTATTACAATATACATAATAGATTAGAACCAAGAGTTAATTTTAAGATTATTTAAGAGAGTTGGTGATCTTATATAGCTTTATAATAATGTAACTGTACAAAGTATAAAATATGTATTTCGTTAAAATTATTTTCCGTATATGTTTTTGAGTAGACCATAATATAAAATTATATAGTACATATTTCTATAATATAGGTAGTAGGTGCAAGTTAGGACAACTTTTTCAACATACATACTAAATGTTTTTACAAAGTATATAGATCTACAATAAGTAGGTATATATAAACAAAGAAATATCTTCTTTATTAGTTGTCGGGTTCGTCTCTTGGTTTTCTAAGAATATGTCTCATGTGGTTAAGTTTAGATGTTTTTTTGCCTATTTTGTAATGGAGAACTCTATCGACAGGGTTGAAACTTGAGATATATTAGTTTATGGTTTTTTCATTCTTGGTTTAGTTTTGTATTGATGTGCATTTCCCAAGTTAGTTTTTCATCTAGGAGTATATCTATTATTTCATCGAGTTATATATCTTAAATCTATGTATACGGGCAATAATATTCTATATCGTTGTATAATACAACGATATAGACTATTTTAAAAACTTGACGTAAATTTATTTTCATGTTATATCCGCTGAATTATGCGATAAAAACAATTTCATTTAATTTCCATATTTTAATTACCCATACATTAGTTTTCTGCCACAAGATTATATGGACAATATGTATTATAATAACGCAATAAAAAGGAAAATGTTATTAACAATGTTATTAGCAACGTACAAACTGCAGTATGTTATTAATATAATTAGTGCGAAGGATATACACGATACACCTACAGATCGTAAAATTTTTATTTTCTAATCTCTGTTTGATACCGTCCGTCATATTATGAATATTATCAAACGTAAAGCCCCGGTACGTATCTATGATATTATATACTTTAGCATAATATAATAGCTGCATATTATATACAGACGATGATAGGTCATACTGTCATAGGTCAGAGCCGTGTTTTTAATATTCCATTACATTAAGAAAGCTAGTTCTCTTTTCATTCATTTTAGTTTTTATGGTATTTTGATTTATTATATTATTGTCTACATCGTATGTTCATTATCAGCCACCTATATATAACGCCTAAAGCTATAACTCGTAGTAAATCATAATAGACAGACGGACTGCAGTTGTATACCAAACTGTTTATAGACAAAGAATAATTAAAAAATATATCATGATAGAAAGTAGTTTCCTCGTTAAGCCATCCGTTTTACGTCTTCTTATTTTTCTGTTGGAATTCAATGGACATGTCTCATTAACACTCACAGACATGACGGCTATTTATTACCTACACCGTTATGTGATCGATTTATGTAAATTATTGATACGGAAAACATAATGAATTCGTTCGATTTCAACGCGTTTAACGTTTCGATTGATATTTCAACAATATACTTTCGTTAATTAATATATAACAGATTTTGTACAGATCAAATTTCGATAAAAAAAAAAAAAAAAAAAAAACGTAAGTTTTAGTTACACGTACACTAGATGTACCTACCAGTAAATATGTACTACATATCTATATACACCCACCGCCTAGTATCTAATATGTCTACTTCAGATTTTTTCGCAAGTCATTTTCAAGTGCACCGGACGTCCTGTTTGAGAATATACGTTTTAATATAGCGTACGTTTATTATGTATGTAACACATTGCGGCAGTTGTGTTTTCGACAGGAAGTCTATATATATTATAAAATACAATCATAACTATAGTGTGGACAATACAAAATAATATAATAAAAATGACAATACAAAATATTCGTGCGGATAAATGTGGATTAATCATATACGGCTATATACGATATACCATACATGTATGGTAACTGGAATCAAAGTATCAAAATAAACAACTTTCATTGTAATCAAAAATCTTTGATTTATTGCGTTTCGTCCAGCCAACCAAGTATATTAACATTTAAATAATATATTATAATTATAATACTATAACATTTTCAAAACGTGAAAAATGAATTTTAAATCCAAACTACTTTTTTTGTTAAACAGCTACGTGTGGTTTTTTAATCGTTTGATAAATATTTTTATACCTATATACCGACGACCAAACCAATAATAACCAATGTAAAATATGGGTAGCTGTTGTATATTATAATATAGGTAGGTCCTATGTCTTGTTTTTTTGTTGCATACAATGCGCTAATAGCAGTAATAAGATGACTTATACTGCCTATAATACCGGCACCCCTTCGTGCGTACCTATACATTTATACCGAGGCGAGAGATTCTTACCGAAGATACACGACAATGGTGTATTTTATTATCAATTCCGTGAAAACTTTTCCAGGTAAAAGTGGTGTTCGAAAAGTTTCACATCTCGTTAGAAAATTGAATACCCATGGTCAGTATTATTGTGACGAGATAATTTTTCTGATTCTCTCGCACTTAATATATAATGTATACTGTATACATTACCTTGGTACCTATTAGAAGATTCGTTGTGTACGCTCAGTATGCATATAACTATATGTGAAATATAAAGATATGCATATAACTATTCGGCTATACCTACGTATCGATCGGAGACATATTTTGAGCAATAATCGTTTTCAATAACCAGATTTTCTCAGCAGACTGCTGCAATTTCGAGTTGCCACATTCAAATTCAATTCCATCATGCATACTATATCCGGTGCCGAGTTGGCGTGCAAGTGCGAAACGCGAGATGAGTTCCTGCAGTGGCTGCAGACAACCCGCGTTCTTTGCAGTATATATTATATACTATATACAGTTCGATTTTTTATTTTGGTTATATTCCGTTGATACTTAATAGCTGTGATACACGGTATCGCGTCGCAGAATGTCATGCGTATATACAATATATAGACACATAATATAGTTTGTAGTAAGTGCGCAGTCGTGCCATTAGCGATAATTGTCCGTCAGCGGCGAGCTGCACTTATTACTATTATTACTAACGATATATATAATTATTTTATTTCCTTCTATATAGTTTTCGTTATTTATTATAGATTATATTATTGGACGTCCGTGACGATACAACGGTAATCGAGAAAGTAATAGTTATAGGTAGGCATGCCCCGCGCCGCACTCATAGGAAAACCGCAATTACGACTTTTCTTCGCTGTGGAAACAACGCCTGTAATACATTTTCAATTGCAGCGTACTTATATATATATAGTTGTAGCTAGTAATAGGTGTATTGTGGTTCGGTTAAGGTTTCTTATTGCCGTCGCGGAACAAATAAATGCATTTTGTTCGGAATACTGGAGAACACAAATTGTCTATAGAGTAAATTATATATATCTACCTAGGCGGTACCTATAGCTACGCGCGCAACTCAACGACAACTGTTAATAATGATAAAAAAAAAAAAATGCATAATACCATTTAATTGTGGTTAGCGTGGCGGCGGTGGTCCAGTTATGTGAACGTTATGTAGATACATTCTATAATATATTATATTAAAACAATGAACGGTGCAGCGAGCGGTTTAACTTATTATAATATCCATTATCGTGTCGGAAAATAAAAAATCAGTAAAATATATAGACGAATACATTTATAAAAGCTAAAATATATTCCAAAATCATATGAAAGTCAGATATATTATGTGTGTCTCAAAACATGTTATAAGAATAGCCAAACAATTTTATACTTATACATATATATAATTTATAGATATGCATTTTTCTACCTGTAGAATTTACATGTGTATGCTGCACGGAATAAGTTTAAAATATTGTTTACGTATACACATATATAACCAAGAGGAAAGCTTAATCGAATCACGAGTTACGAGTCATGAAAACTCGTGATTAATCATCGTCACGAATTATACGCATATTTATGTTATAAGCTGATGACTCGTAGGAATCGGAGGAATACATTATATATATACACTAACCACAAATGCTTTTGTACATAATATATATTTTGAAGATCGTGATCAGACATTATGAGTAGCATAGGTAAACTCATATACTGTACCTATAGAATACTACAATACAAGCAAGTGTAAGTAATAACACAATATATATCTAACGCGTTAATCTACCATTCTACCAGTTATTTCAACATCATAAAAATAAAATCATGTAAATGCGTGCGGCGCGCATCCTCCTATTGGATTGTTCGGAGATTCTATTGGCTATTGTAATAACAATAATGATGGTAAAAATTCTACTGGTTGTGTACATTTGTATTATTATTTGTGTTCGACGACGCGTTCTAAAACCTAGAAAAATAACAATACAAATAATATACAAACATAGTTATAATGTTATTATATAGATATTATAATTATATGCACTTATAGAGTTATATGCGTAGGCATTAGAATTTCAAACTATTGTCTTTACAAATAGTCGTAGAGCTTGACAATTACTTAAGGAGCAATCAAAACATATAAAAGTATCCGTTGTACTGAACACCACGCATAGAGCCTGTATTTAAAATCGTTTTCGTTATCGGGGATATAACATAGTAATATGTTGTGAGTCGTTATTTTAATAAAAAACACTTAATGACGAATTAACTAAAATAGACTTACTTGTATTGTAGGCGTTTAGAACTTTATTCCCGTACGACCGTACTTACTGTATGGCAAAATATTAGATTGGTACTTTTAAAATAGAAACAGTTTTTGTAACTGTGTATTGCTCAAAAACCCAATAAAATAACAGTATTACACGTCTGTAATATACAACGCATACATTTTGTTTCCGTTCTCTTGTTATGTTTAGTATTTAAGTGACTAGGTACCTGTTTATAGAACGCATACATGTGTCTAAAATACGGTATTTATATAGATATTTGTTGCGCTTGGATAATTTAACATAAAAATGTTTATAGGCACCAGCTAGTACTATTATTGTGTATTATAACAAAGTTTCAATGTACATTTTATAGGCGTACAAACTCAAAACTCGACCGACTGCCGTTCAAATAGCGAGAATAGCGGCATTCACTGTAATCGCGTGCTCGTTCATATTTGGATCATTCATGTTGGCTGCTGCTTGGCTACAGGCGAACGCGTCCTGCTCTCAGTTGATGCACGCCGAAGCACTCCTCAGACAGGTAGATACAAAATAAATACGAGATAATGTAATACCCAATGGCCAATATCTAACCGTTACATACTGCAGGATGAATCATCAAACATGATCATTTTTCTATCTTATCCGTTAATAGGAATGAACTGTGGCGATACAAACTTCTTTTATTATTCTATAATGTCGATGTATCCAAATCAAAATGCAAACGTGACGTACTGTTGAATGAGTAGCTTCTTGGTTGTTGAAATGTATGTACTTTCTATACTTTCTAAGGACAATATAATAATAAATAATCCTATAGTAGTTTTACAAAAAAATTAAAATAATGTGATATTTAGTCTACTACCTATACTTATAATACTCAGACAACTTTTACAAATATAAAATTATAATATATTAATAGGTATTAATTACAATAATTTTGAAATCATCAATGTTCCCATATCTTTAAACCTATTTTTTTGTATGTTAAACCTACATAAAGTTTATTAATTCAGATAGTATAATTGGTTCAAATTTTGATTAAGATACATCATAATTTTCAAAAATGTGTAAGTAAAGAGTGAATTTAAAAGTGTAGTTCTTGTTTGAAACAGAAGTTTGTATCCACACAAGACAATCCATAAACGCGAAGAGGGTGTAGTTAGTGATTAAATTGTAAAAGTTGGAACTACAGTATTATATTGACATAATATAATATATAAAACTTATATAGCCTATAATCACTAAAAATGTCTTTTTCCTAATATTTTGATTCGTTAATAATAAAGGTGGGTACTATATAATATCTATCTATTTAATTAATTAAAAGTAATAATTAATTTTATTTCAGACATTGTTGATAAATTTAATTATTTCTTTTAAATAATTTAATTTATTGTAATAATATGCTTAAACGAATGTCTGTCAAGTGACGACTGTATAAAAAGTGGAATATGAATAAATTACAATACCTATTGTTTGTTTTACATTCCTAAGTATTAAGTAAATTCTTTAAAATCATAAACACAAATGACCAATTGCTGTTGATTAATATATAAATAGTTATGGCATAGAATTGTTATTGTCCGTATTTTGTAATGTACTTTCAATTTTTTTTAAAAACGTCAACAGTTTAACGTAAAATTACACAGTAAAAATTGAATCAATTAATTTATAAAAATTATGTAATTGATCACATAAAAAATATATATAACTCCAACAGTGTACAATAGTTCATGTTATTGCATTTTATATTTTAATTACTAGTTACTAGTTTATACTTTATTTCTTTTAACAAAATTGAGTTAAAATTAAAATGAGAACCTGCATGTGACCACTTTCAAAGTAGCCTGTAGGTAGGCCGTACACAATTTTTTTTTTAAAAGATTCATAATAATCTGATGTGTGAGAAGTGAGAACGTTAAAATGAATATAATATCACTTTCTTTGTATTTCTAACTATATATCTTAAGTTTTTTTTACTGGTTTGACGATGACAGTTTTCCAGATTATAGAATAGTTCGGCTTTCACTATATAATATAATCCACGCACAGACAACAGTGAAACGGTTTTCTTCGTATAGTTTATTTGTTTTTTCTATGTACCAATTATATTTCTTGCAACGGTCAAATAATTCTTTGTTATGCTATGTAATTCGTCTATAAGAATAATAATAATAATAATAAAAAAAAGTCAATATATTATACAAACAAATAACCAACTTAAAAATATTTCCGCGTTTGAAAATTCACAAAAACGAATTGGTCAAGGGTCCATAACATACGCGTTCGAAATAAGCGCGGCCAATATATAGGTCAAGCGTGTATACCTATAGGTTACACACTTGCACGTAAGTATAGAGATTATTCAGTGTAACCGACCATTAAGTCCAGGCAACTATAGTAGTTGATTATGATTTATGAAATATTGAAACCATCGTACAGCCAGACAAGACGCATACTAATAATCTATATTACTCATTGTTCAATTCGATGACCAACTCAAGGTATAATTTGTATTTACTTTTATGCGACAATCTTTCGGCTTTATAATAATAATAGTTGTGTAATGAATACACTAAACATATCTAGGTACGCAACTATGTTTAATAATTATACATATTATGTAATATATACAGGTATAATGTATAATATATTGCAATTATTTATGTGCAATGTGAACCAATTTTTTTTATATATTTTTATTTTTTTTTATTTTATATTATTTTAACTAGGTATTATTCTTTTAAATGAAACTTTATTCAACCAAACTGTAAACTTAACATACATAAGATATTTTTTTTATTTAGTTTATATAGGTTATAACTAGTATTATTCGCAACTTTGCCTGGAAAAATATAATCAAACATAAAATACGGCGGTATACTGGTGTATCTCTAATATGTTTTAATATAGGTTAGTACCTCAGTTCACAAGCAAATTAGCATCGGTATACCTTGATTTGTAAAATAATTCGACAGAGATATATTGGATATAGGACTTGGTACATTTTCAAACGTGGTTCAAATAACTCTAAACTATCGTGATATTTCTAAGAACAAACCCCAAAACTTTCGTTAAACCATTCGAGTAGTTTTTGAATCTATATAAGCTATACAAACATTAGAGTATCCTTTTGGGCATCTTTTGTTGTATACATTTGAATAACAAACTATAAATTAAATATAATTTTCTTTTATTTAAAAAAAAAAAAAACATAACGCTAGTTTGTACAGTATTTTTTAAATGTTGTTTTTGTAACGATGAAAATCTTATAAGTATACTTATATACAAAAAATTATTCGATTTTCGTGAGCCAAAATGAAATGTACGTGTGAGCTTCCTTTTAGCTAGATAGGGGTTGAAAAATAAGCTATACAGTATACATACGCCCTAAGTCTTAAAGAATCTAATAGTAAAAGACGTAAAACTTTTATAAAAACGGTTCAGTAATTTTTGAGATTAGCTGTTACCAAGGAAAGTTGATTTCACGTTTATATAGTTAGATATTAAGTATTTTATACTATATAGTTAACAATTTTTTTAGTAACATTGTAGTAACTATAGATAGGTGTATCCTTAAATATTTTGATTAAAATAACAGGTTTTTTTTTTTTATAATATGTGCAAACTTTTGCAGTGTAACGGGAACAAGTAATGACAGGGAGTATTATGCAAGGGCGTGTTTAGAAATTTTGCGCCCCTAGGCTCAAAATTCATGGCGCTTATTTTCAATAATTTTATTTTAATATCATCGTACTTACAAAGTACAGAGGTAGCCAAATTTTTTTTTCAAAAATTTAAAAAATTTTATAGAAGGTTTCTCATAAATTATTATTGGTGTATTTAAAAAAAAATACTAGCGTTAATTAACAATAGCTTTTTATGAACTCCTGAAGTTAAAATTTTTAAGAAATCTTATTTTTATATCTAAAATTTGAAAATTAAATGCTCTTTTTAGAAAAAAAATTGAATTTTTTGTTCATTTCATCTGAAAAAATTTTTTATTCCTAATGTGTGTCGCCCCCGGGCAATTACCTACCGGTGCTCCCCTTAAAATCGGCCCTGCTATTATGGTATTATAAGTATAGTTAGGCAATAAAAATAATTATAATATATATTATACCAATTGGTTCACATTGCAGTCCGCACCTGCGTATATAGAGAATACTAATTTATAGGTACCTATATATAATATACATATACATATATATATACTATATTATATTGCTATACCAACAACCCACATAACTAGTTTACATTTAAAGTATGAAAAATAAATTTTAAATAATATTTAAAGAGTGAAGAAGCTGTAGACCGTCCACAGTATCAGGCACTGGTCGATCCTTTGCAATCGGACGAGACATCGGATTCGAAGCAAGAGGAACTTCCCGTGCACCAGCAGTCAACCAGGAACATTGAGAGTCCGACCACTGGTAATAATGATCAACAACCGGCTGCGCCAGTTCAAATCAAGTTGCCATTGGAATTAGATTTTGACGAAATTGTTGGGGTGAGTGTCTGTATAGTTACAGTAGTACAGTAGCCAGTAGGTACTTACTAGGTACATCGACGAATTTGAGGGAGTTTTCTCAAAAGTTTTTAAAGCCTCCCTAAAAACAAATAAGGTATTTTCCTTTATAAATATTGTCCAAAATGTTTTTAGAAAAGTATCATGTAAACAGAATATTTTCTTTCTAATAGTGGTAAATATTTTGATTGAAAAAAATCCTTACTGTCATCGAAGTGCTTCGTGAACGGGTGCAACTGACTTTCATTATTTTAAAAATAAATTATAAAAACTGAAGAGCTTACTTCTGCTGTATAGTCTGATATAATCGATAAATCATTTAATGTTAACGAAAAAACAATAAATTCTGAGTGTAGACAATTTGAACATAGAACGTAAATCAAATAAAATTGTGCATGTGTGTCTTTTCGATATTTTTAAATTGCTGTAAGAATAACTTCAGATGGAAGTTCACATCTTGATGTTGTATCACATTTTAAAGCCTTGGGTATATAAATAGAAAATGTAGTTTTAATTTGAATAAATATAATTTGTATTATAAATTTTGGTAGGGTACTTTTCGTACCTATTGTGTATACGTAGGTATTATTTTAATTATTGTTACCTATAGTTGATAAAATTAGGTAAAACGTAGGTAGGTTGTTCCCGTAGTAGGTACTACATTTTTAATATTTTGTAACTATAGCTAGCTGAAATTAGACTAGTTAGTGAAATTGCAACAATGAATGCTGTTTTTAAAACGAATTTGTTTCGATAAAGGCTTTACTCGAGAAAAATCAACGTTCGCGGATGAACTGTGTGATAGAAAAGAAACGCGCCGAAGAGGTCATGGACCACCAACCGAAAACGTTGCGTCTGCCGTTCGGCGTGAACATTACCACTGATCCTCGATTCGAGCACGTTACGGGTGAACGATTAAGCATCGTTTGCGAGAGTGGACACGACGAGAGGTATGAAAATATGATGTATATATAACGAAATTCAGGAAATTAATTAATTTGATTTTAACGTTCGTCTTATTAAAAGTTTCTACTTTACCATCTTAAGGTTCATAACTTATAGCTATGTAAAGCAAATGAGTATTATTTTGAAGTTATATTTTACGATTGATATAGGTGATAAAATACAACTAAAACTAATCTTTTATATAAAAACCTCGCAACTAAAACCAAAAATTGGTCGGCTAATCAATTAAATTCCAATACAGACGAGCACCAAGTCCGGCGGAACAAATGCAACAACAGCCATCTATGATGATGCCGATGCCAATGGGCGCAAATCCTATGACCCATTTACCGAGTATGATGGGACCACCTCCACCACCCCATCATATGCCACATCCTCACCACCATCAAAGTTCGAGCGGACCAATCCCTTTGGCTTTAATTGCCAGAATCAACGCCGACATTGACAATCAGCTTCAAATGCAAGAGCAACAGCAGATCGAAGAGCACATCATTCCCATCTTCCAACAGCTGTTACCCGAACTGAGACCAGCGACCGATAATAACCATGAACACCATAAACAAGAAGCGGAGGACAGAGCTATGCCCAACAAAGTTCTATATCATCCGGCAATGGCCGAAGGAAGATCCATGTACACCGTTGCTATATCCGACAAGCCAAATGGAGACGGGCCGATGATGCACCAAGCTATGCCGTCCGAATCTGTGCGCCAGAATGTACCCATGTTCCAAAGGGTTCCTATTCAAGTGCCTGTGTCTATGATGATGCCACCCGGTGCCGGACAATCGATCCAACAAGATCCAATCGACGAACCCAAACCAGATCATCGTCCACACTGTAAGTATTCTATTGGTAACTTAAATGTAAGATTTTTGTATTTTATAGGCCCACACCGTGCTTTTTATTTATTAATAGTTATTACGGAAAATATACCTATACTTATATTACAGTTATTTTAAGTGATATGTTAACATTTTTATTGAAAATCGAAAATAACAAACCTGATACTTATATAATATGATAATTAATTATTAACAGTAAGTCAATTAATATTAATAATGTACAGGTATACATTTCCTGTAATTGCAATATTATGCTCTTGGGTTTTATATAATAAAATACAATTATGATTAGGTCTTAGCTAGACAATCAACGAGTAACTTCAATAAATTGTAATACTTATTGCACATACACATGGATTGCTATACAGTTATAGGATAGATAAATAAAAAGTTGGATAGAAACCTAATAGATTTAATTTTATGTTTTTCTATCTACTTTCACTTCTTTTACTTTTAAATATTTTTAATTATGCTATAAATTATAATTTTTTTTTTATTTTAGTTGTTCATCCACGTTCAGTTGAGTCAGTTCATGAAATCAACCAAAATGAAGAGATGGATTCTAGAAAATGAATTTTTCAATTTGGCATACATTTAATTTTACATTAAAATAAAGAGTAGATCTTTTGTTAATGACGGTCGGTTCTTAAAATAAGCCCTAATTGACATTACAAGAATCAAATAACAATTAAGCTTAAAGAATTCTTATGGATATTTGATGTCAAGATAACAGTGTATTTGGTATATATACAATATATTTTTGATTTTTGTTTACAACATAGGTAGTAATTTTAAGTTTTGTTAATGTTAATTGTGATAGATTAATAGATTATTATAACATTTATAGTTTTGCTTTTAAATAAAATCTATATTCAATTTTGTTAAAATATATTAATTTGAATCAGAGTTTATATAAGTAATAGTTACATAAAAATGCTTCAAAGCAAAAAATAAAAAGTAAATAAAAAATCATGAAATTAATCATTTATATATTAAATATTATACCTAAAGGTTTTGGATAAAAAATGTCTATATAACATAAATTAGAGTGTACACTAAGTCAGTTTTTATAACTAAAATTAGTGAAATATTTGATTATTAAACATTACTTACACTATCTATAAAAAAAATATACAATATATAATAATTAAAAATATTTCCATATCTTCAATATTTGTTGGCATGGGTCCTTATTATAAGCTTGATACAAGTAATCGTATCAATGGTTCTGAAAAAAGTTCAACTTATAATACTACTTATAATAAAAAATGTTAAACTGTATTTCAATATCTTACCAACAAATTAACTTTCTTGAGTATCATACAGTTCTAATAATTTATACAAATATCCAAGTATATATTCATTATCAGAACTAATTAATTCTTGTGTAGCAGGTTTACTAATAAAATCATTAGCTCTAAACAACATTAAAATAAACCATTTAAGTAAATTGCAAAGAAAAATATGTAGTTCATTACGAGACTATAAATAATTAAATATTTATATAGCAAATTTATATAACAAAATGCAAACTTTTTGCATGAACCTTGTTTGACATTACAAGATAAATTAATGTTTTACTTACAAACGTTGAGCATCATATGGTATTAAGGTATCACACATAGATACAAGAATCCAAAAAAATTTTTTAAATGGATATTCAATGTAAGGGTTACTTAATGAATCACTCATTGCATATTGAATACCATGTCGATGAATATTTGTTGATACTAATCGTTTTCCTATTTGATCCAAACATTGACATAAAATGCGTGTAATTATAGTAGCCACATCAGTCTAAAATTAAAATTAAAATAACTTTAATGAATAATATATTAAAATTAAATTTAGAAGTTTCTTAACACAGTAATGAACAAGTACAAAATTCAACTATAAAATTTAAGTAATTATTGTTATAGTTTTGTATAGAATATATATATATATGGTGGCTTTTTTTTTGACCTAGGAATACATTTATACATACATGATCAAATATAGTATAAATATAAAATACAGATTGTGTATATTGTATAATGATTAACATGAGAAAATCTACATTAAAAGTTATTAAATAATATAAGTGACGAGAAAGAATTTTCTGTTCAAATTGAATATACCAGGTGATCGATTTGATTGTTAGCACTTAAATGTATCACTCTGTATATTATATATTATTTTTTTTAAATAGTTTATACAAAATATAAGAAAACACACACAATTTAAATATTATTTTTATTTATTTTATTTTAAAAATAGTTAACGCCATTACGGCAATATACAAAATATGAACATAATTAAAAATAAATTGAGATAACAAGTGACAAAGAAAAAGAGATTGAGGTAGTGAGAAAAAAAAATGAATACATTGCATAGACAGATTCGAAAGTACTTAGTAAACAAAATTATTAAATTATATATTTATACAGAAGTCATATAAATAGGATTATAGGCTATCATTATTATAATAAAATAGAATTAGAGGAATGGAGCATCCGGTACAATGGACGATTTTGTCCGTAAGAAGTGGTACGAGTTAGAATAGAAAAAGAAGGATTAAGCGTAGCATATAAGGGTACTCTAAAATTTATACTACAATACTTAATAGAAAGAAACTCAGGTGTATCTATAGAATTTAATAGGAGAGATGATAAGAATTTATGATCGGCCTTTAAACGACGCGCAGTAAGAATTTCAATATTTAAAAGATCACGGATAGGAGCATAGTCGTGAGAAGAAATAGGGATATTTAGTTTAAAGGCTGCAAATGCTAAAAATTTATTTTGAACACGTTCAATATGTAATATATCGTTAGAAAGATAGGGGTGCCAAATAACAACTCCATATTCTAAAATAGAACGCAC
Organism: Pentalonia nigronervosa; assembly: GCA_014851325.1. Lineage (NCBI taxonomy): Eukaryota > Metazoa > Arthropoda > Insecta > Hemiptera > Aphididae > Pentalonia > Pentalonia nigronervosa. Next base: position 55,194 of record JACXSJ010001412.1, read on the forward strand.
CAAGGAATAATAAAGTGTAATGAGACACCTGGTTGAATTGAAGAGTTGCGTGTTGCGCTTGATGAAATCTAAAACTTTTAGTGATTTACTGATTATGATGTCAATATAATGAACAAAAGAGAGATTGAAAGAATAAAAGATACTTAAGTCCTTAATAGTGGAGACACGTTGTAGAGCAATTCCATAAAGAGTATAAGAGAATGAAAATGGAGACCTACCTCTGTGAAAGGAAATTACATAACATTTATAGGTTAAGAGATAAACCTAGGTTGTTAGCCCAATTACAAAAAATATTTAATTGATGTTGTAAAATCTGACAATCACTAGATTTAATTTTGAGAAATATTTTAACATCATCAGCATATAATAAAATTTCAGCGCCGGTCATATGAATTCCAAGAGAGTTGACAAATAAGTTGAATAAAAGAGGACTGATGTGACCGCCTTGAGGAACTCTTGAAGTTACCCGAGTTAAGTTAGAGACAGTACCATTCACTTTAACAAATTGCTGTTGGCCAGATACGTAGGATTTAAGCCAGGAAAGAAGTGGACCACCGATTCCAAGGGATTCAAGTTCTTTACCAAGGGAGAGGTGATCAACAGTATCAAAAGCCTTGGAAAAATCAGTAATTATAACATCCACTTGGTGGCTCGAATGAAAGCTATCAAAAATGTAAGAGGAAAATGTCATACTACTAGTGATTGTAGATTTACCAGGTCTAAAGCCATGTTGCTGAAGAATTAAAATATGGTTCAGGTTACGTTTTATAGAATAAGCTCAAAGATCTTAGCTAAATGAGGAAGTATGGAAATTGGCCTATAATTATGAACCATGGTGGGATAACCCGATTTCAAAATAGGAGTTACAGCGCAGGTTTTCCATATAGTTGGAAGTAACCTTCATTAAGGGAACACTTGAAAATAAGGTAAACAAAGATGACGAAGTTCTCTAGACATCCATTTAGGGAACCCAAAGTCTTTAAAAATATGAACGGGAATAAATGTTTGAATACAGTGCAACAGAGCATTATTAAAGACCAAAGCTGCGTCATTTATATTGTATTGAAAAAAAGTACTTAACCAATCGAATGAGTTTAATTATTATAATTTATAAATAAAATCACTTACTAAATCTTTAAGTGTAAAATTTTTGAAATCTGATTTTTGAGAAATAATATTTTCGTACATGTATACTAAGTATAAATTAATTACATCGCTTAGTTGATCTCCGGTTTCTGTTTTGCAGAAGAAATTAAAAACTGGTACAAGTGCACATTCAACTAATTCCTTTAAAATAAAATGTTCCAGTTTTGATAAGATTGATTAATTTAAATTAAATTAAAGTGTAGATACCTTTTGTGTGAACTGTAATAGTGTAATTAAATGATTCATTTCGATAAGACCATCCTGTATAAGTTGTATAAATACTTCTAAAAGTCTTAAAGTATTTAAATCATCATTGTATTCTAAAATCAATTTTAAAACAACCATTCAATTTAATTTAAAAACTTATTCCTTATATCATGTAATGCATACCACAGTTATTGCATAAAGAAAAAATAAACTCATTTAATTTTTTATTTTGGTCATCATCAAGTATATAATTTGTTTCATCTTTGTTAAATCTAATTCGTAATAAGTCATCAACAATTAAAAATGCCTAAAAGTAATTTAAAAAAATGATAGTTATATAAACATAAAATATTATTTATAAAAAACAGAATATCTTACAGTTTCACAGATGTTTAAAATTTGAGAATCATATGGACTTAATGTATTTAGCATGGCATTTAAAAAAGTAATATATGTATTTTCCACAATATCTTCAGACTGTTCAATAGAAACATTATTTTGCAAATCTGTTTGTACTTTTAATATTTTTTTTCTAAATACTTCCATGAAAGCACTTAAAGCAAATTCCTAAAAATAATTTATGTCATTTTAAGATAGAAATTATACGTGTTTATTTTAAATATCGTACTGAAACAATTAAATTGGTTGGCGAGTTATTGTTTAGGTTGGGCACATAATAAGATAAATATTTCAATGGTTCCAAGTCATCAGGTATAAGGTTGTATTTTGCAAGACACCACATTTTAATTAAAGCATTTTTTTGACTTAATTTGTTTGATGTCTAAAACAGAAATACAGAAATTATAATTTAATACATACCTATTTAATTTTAAAATTATACGTCTTATAAATCTTTATATCTATTTATTAAAATTATATTATATTTTATTTAAACATTTTATAGGATTACATTTGTAGTTGGATTTTCAATTTCAGCTTTTAAAATATGAATATTAATTTGCGCAATATCCTTAATACATTTCAAACATAGGCTTTGATCAGAACTTTCTAAATTTATTGTCATAATATTAATGCATTTTGAAATCATCTCTAAAACTGTAGAAATATTCCAAGTGTGATAAAATAAAGATCCTTGATCTAATATATCAAGTATTATCTAAATTTAAATTTAAAATAGAAAATAATTCTAATTTTATACAAAGTTAGCAAGTTAATAAATATATATATAAATATATTAAGTTTTATGCATATTATATTGCAAAGTATAATAGTACCTTTCTATCTTGAAGTAATTTAAAATCAATAAACTGAAGTAAAATCCACAGGGAATATGCATGTGTAGGTGTATTACATTCTTTAAGTTGATTTAGTAAATGCATCACCATATAAGTAGTATATTCTATCTTTTTAATTGTATTAACATGTAACTGAATAATCTAAAATATAATTATATATCATAAATGTGTATACTTGTAAATAAAAAATAAATAAAATTGAATAATACAATAATACAAAAATGCAACACTTAATCAATTTATTATAAATACAGAAACTAAACAATCATAGTATTGACATTTAGTTGATATCCAATGCAACTAAGCAAAATTTGAAAAATGTATTATAAATAATATAATAAAATAAATAGTTTAAATTAATTTCAAGTTGTTTCTAAAATATAATTTATAAAATAATTAAAATATCGATAAAAATCAGTAATACTATCTAAATTAATAATAGCTTACTTAATATTATGCACTTTAAAGTATAATTTTCAATATATTATTATATATATTGTCCATAAAAATCTATTTAAAATAAAATGTTTAGTTCATACATAACATAAAAATTAATATTAATAATCAAATAAACCTTTAAATCAACCTGTTTTTTCAATAGTTTTTAGTTACTAAAAAACTTTTTATAATACTATTTAGTATCTACTTGTTTTATCGTAGGTAATAATTAACTACTACAAAATATGTGCTAATATATTAACATCTTATATAATTAGAAAATTAAACATCAAAACTTACATCATTTTGGTCTCCCATAAAAGCAATTTTATGTTCAGGTTTAACACCAGTAATCATCCATTTAACAACATACATAAGTAAAGTCATAAAATTGTGTTTTTCTGTTTCTTTAAGATTGTCTGAATTTAATAATTGAGATATCAATTTAAAGTCAGTGAGTAAAGGGCATAAATCATAAATAGCATCAACAAAAAAGGAGGTTGCAATCGATCTAATCTGCAAGGGAACACCTTCTAAAATAACTATAAGAACTTTCAATTGTTCAAATCCATTTGGTTGAGAATTGACCATTTGGTTCACAAAATGTTTCGCTGCAACTTGGGCAATTTTAGACTTTTCAGAAAAAATTAATTCTAATGCTATTGACTCAACTTTATTCATGTGATATTCTTCATCATCTTCTTCATCTATGCTAAAATTAGTTTAAAAAATTTAATTATTCGTATTTAAAAAATTATTTTATTTTAAGAATAAAAACCTTGGCAATATGGAATATAAAGTTAATGCTGAAATTACCACTCCATCATTAGTTGATAAAAGTAGGTTAGCTAGAATAGAAACTATTTTTTTTATCAACATCTTCACCTTAGGTAAATAACTGTGCATATTTAATAATATGTCATGTGACATCTGAAAATAATTAAAAAATATTACTATAAATTTAGTGGTTATTTATTAACAGTGATTTGTTGCTTCATTGTTAACTGTATTCAACACTACTAGTATTTTGATGCAATATAATAACTATCAAGCCATTCCTTTTAGCATAAGCTATACTTATAAAAGTAAAATATATTAACATGTTGACCGCTATATACCGCAGACGGTCATTTGGCTGTTGGTGATAATACTTAAAATGTGGTTGGGTGTCATGCTATCATATTACCTAAACACCAAGTGACCGCAAGCTGTCACATGCCCATATATTTCAAATAGACTTTGATGTGCTGGCGCCGAAGTAATGATATGTATTATATTGCCATTACACAGAGAAGAAAATTATGCGCCAAAAGGTACATTTTTTACCTCAATTGGATATTTTTAAGGCGTAAAAGTACATGCCTATATAACAGTATTTTATTACTTTAACAAATTGTTTATAATATTTTATAAATTACTCTCTAAATTGGCTGTGGCACATAGCAAAGGATTATCAAATGCCGACCAGCGGGAACAAGCAATCAACGTGTTAAAGGTGTATCACTATTTAATAAAAGAAAAATATATGTACTTTAAGAGCTATAGTTTGTATACTCGTGCTTTGATCTCCTAGTGCCCAATAAATATACATCCAAAAATCATTAAGAAAGTTAAAAGAATCAATATTTATCCAAAATGTTAATTCTAGTAACACTTTTTCTCGTATAATAAAAAAAGTATCTCTGAAAAGTAAAAATCAAATTAATATATAATACACAGATAATTATTTTAAATATGTATAAGTAAATATAAATATATAAAATTATGTATACATAATATAGTTAACTTACTTCCATCGTTTTATTAAAAACTCTGTATACAATATGTCGAGATCATTCTGTAAATGTTTTATATTATTTGATTGTACCAAACCAGTTATTATTTTCAAACCTAAATAAATAGAATAATCTAAATAAAATATATTTGTGAACATACTTGGTTTTACCAAAACTTGTAGCCAGAAGTCTAGGTCCAACATAATCAGACTGTGATATTCTAGTAAGAATATCTCTTAAGAATATAAAATAACTTTTATTTTCATGATTTTCAAAAAATATGTTATTATGATGATGAAAAATTGCAGTAAAAAGTTCTAAGGATTTCTGGACATCTACTGATTTTTGTACTTTTTTGGGAGAAATCAATGAACCAGTCTTTGCCTAAAAAAGTTTAATCAGCAAAATATAAAATTATATTTTTAGTTAAAAATTAATATTTAATAGGTATTAGTTATTAAATATAAAAATCATACTAATGTTTCAAAACATTTATTAATTCTTGCATAGATTAAAAAAGAATTAAAGTTAAAGAATGCATCTTCACAAACATCAACATCAAAACAATTAATTATAACAGCAAATAACTTAATTGTACCAGTTCTGGGATTTTCTTTAAATTTGTTCACCCAGATATTCATTATTACCTTCAAAAATTAAAAGTAAAAAAAAATTTAAAATAATTTGTTTTATAGTTAATATGTTATATTAAAAATAAATACACCGAGAGTTACTTCTCAATATCTTTCAAAAAATATCTTACTTCTATTTCTGTGATGTTAGTAATGTCAGGATCTATTATAGTAAGAAAACTTTTTTCGATTGAACCTCTTGAAATTATTGACGATACTGTAAATAAATTGTACTTTTATTCTTAAATTAGGTATATTTATAAACAATTCAAATTGGAAATACCTAAATAGGCACTTATTATGGTTAAGGTTATGTTAATAATTATAGTTGGATTACAATTAAAATAGGTATAATTGTTTAAACTTACAGGTAGAAGACAATGTCAAACTAGATGAAGGTAAAACACTGTTGTCACTCAAAGATCGATTAGCTTTATCGCGTTCAGAATCCATTTCAATTGTTAGATTCGACAATCTTCTAAAATACAAAATATGTTTCCAATTTAAAACGTTAATAGATACATAAAATTGTTTATAAAAAAACGAAACGATTGAAGAGTTGTTCTACAAATCCATAGTACATACCTACCATGCGTACCGCGTACGATTTACAAATTATGACACGATTCGCAGGTCCACGACAAAACAGTAGAGTCGTAGAATTTAATTATTATTAATTATACTCAACGACAGTATGACAGTTGACAAAAGTAAAAACGCAAGTCACGAGACTCAAAGTGAACTGTAAAATGTGAATTACATAGTGAAGACATAATGATTAATGACCATCAGCCTATGACATATTACTAAATATTATATTAGTAAACAGTACGTATGTAAGTTACCAACTGTTTATGGACACACTCAGCAGTCAGTACCACCACCACGACTTAAGATTTAAAATAATTAAATTGTTATGTACCTAGCTGAACTAGCTTCGCAGCGTGCAGTACTAGAACAGTCTGTAGGTATTTTATTATTCTTTAAATTAATAAAGGATAATAATACCCCAATTAAATTCAATACTTTTAGTACTATAAGTGCTTGTCTACAAGTAGAAAAATTTTCTTAATTTTCTTATATAAATGAATAATAATATTTAACACCAAAATACTTTTAAGTTTCAACCACGACAAATATTTACTAGTATAATTTAAGTGGTAAAGTGAGTAGTGTCTAAGTTATATTCTTGTATAGACTTATAGTTGTAGTAACTAAGTTTGTGCTTTCTAGGACCTACTAAAAAAGTAAAAACATCCTAAAATGCCTGCAGGACAGGACAATAGAAGTTTGAAGATAATCTACCGTAGTCTATGTCAAATAAGTTATAAGTTAAACTAGAGAGTGGAGGTAACCGTGACTAAATAATAAATAAATAAATATGGAAAATAGTCATGGAGGTGGCTATCGGGCACTGGCAAATATGCCGTAGGAATCCACGGTTTAAAATATACTATTAAGTATATTTTAAACTGTGCAGGGATCTCAATTATCTTACAACTTCACATAGCAAAAACGACATATTATTGAAAAATGTTATTTTATCCATGAAAAGTGTAATGTTAATCACTATTTTTTACACCTTAGATCATGTACTAAGTCAATCATTGTATTAATTGTGCATTTTATTAATACATTACACACAATCATATCTAATCGTCAGAAAACCGAGTTACTCGTAAATTAAAAAATATGTCGTTTCTTTCGGTATGTAATTTTAGATTTTGAGCGGAGCGATGAATGTATTGATTTTACAATGTGTTTTTTTCTGTGTCTGTCATCACGTTTTAGGGCAGTAAAAGTACTCAGATTTTCTTCATCAGCAACTTTTTTGATAGGAAAGTGAATCTAGTTGGTACATTAGAGGGGAGGGGTGGGTCAAAAGTAAAAAATTCCCAATAATTTTTAAACGCACCGGGAAAAACAAAAAAAAAATAAGGAAAAACGGAAATTTTTTTGCAAAGCAAATTATTGACAAAATAAATTTGATTTTTGGTAACAAAATAAATAATGACCGAAGATACATAAAATTTTCACCAAATGTTTATATAAACATTTTTTATACACCATAAAACAATATATTTTGACTTTTTTTGAGCTATCTATCTATAGGCATAATCAATTTTTGGGTTTTTTTTATTATTGTCGATGAAAATTTTTTCAGTCAGTCAAAAAACTTAAAAATTTAATACAAAGTTCTTCATAACTTGTTGTAAGTGAAAATTACAAAAAAAGTTGAGCGTAAGTATCTAATAGTTATTAATAAGCATCTAAAATTAAAATGTCGAGAAAATACGTAAAAATGTAGTGTTGATGACGTTCACTGTAAGATACAGTACTGTATTTATGCTTTTACAGAGATTTTTATTATTATATTTTAATAAATATATAGGTCAGTATTCATTTGTAAAGCTATTTTAATTATTTACATATATCTATTAAATTTTAATTTTGCATATTGCGTATTATATTCTACACATTAAATACTAACGTTCAACTGTGCATTGCACATTAGCTCAATTATGCAGTTGGATATATTTAATTCAATTAAATTGTTCTAAAATTTTACAATATATTTAAATAAAATCTTTTATACTGACAAAAAAATAAAAACATTAAATTTAGGTATATGAGCTATTTAAATATTTTACATTACTATTAACAATTAATTTTCCATACTGGATATTATATTTTCTATATTGAATAAACAATATTAAAACGTTAAACCGTTCATTGAATAATTATGTGGTTGGATTTGTTTTATTTAAATAAATTATATTTAAATATATAAATCTACATTGTATTTGAATAATATCGTTACTTAAACAAGATGATTAAATTACTATACAGTTGAAATTAGTATATTATGGTTATCAAAAGTGTAGAATAATAATTAGTATTTAATTATAGTGATAGACATAAAAAAAATGCATTTAATTGAATTTTGCACACAAATTGAGTAAATTTCATGATAATAAAATTAAATAGACGATTAATTTTCATTTACAAAGCTATTTAGAGAATCTATATACAGCTACATTTAAGATTTTTTTCCCATACTGTATATTATATTCTACATTTAATAAGCAATACTAACGTTCAACTGTGCAATTACTCAAAATATGTGGTTGTATTTGTTTTTTTTAAATATATACATTTTATTGAAATCTATTTATATATATGCACATTATATATCTGAAATATATTTAAACTATATTATCAATATTGACAAAAAATAAAAATAAAAATATCAATTAAACAAATTTATTATGTTATTTAAAAAAGTATTCATAGACCACAAATATATAATAAACGTTTAAGAGTATAATAGATATTTTATATATCAAAATTATTATTAAAATTTATTATACATAAGTGTATTGAATACCAGCCATTTAATAATCTTGCAATATGATTGTATACCTAATTATACAAATATATATATATATATTAAAAATATTTTTATTTTAACTGATTTTACACTATAAATTGCATGTATTTTATTATTTGTGTTGCTTATTACGTGCTATGGTGTATTTTGTTTACAATGTTCAATATTATTGGTGAGATTTACACAATAATACTCATTAAAGTGAATATATATTACATTTGAATGGTGTACATAACACTTACAGGGTATAATATATAAATAATTATTGATCAAATTTATGAATTACACATCCAGTTAGGCACAAATATGCGTTTTAAACGTTTATTGATCACAAAACATTCGAATTATATAGATTTTACACTATTAAACACGACAACGTCGTTTCACACGAACGGCATAAGAACTCGAGTTTTGTGTAAAGTTTTCAACTCGAACGGTAGGCAATAAACGATTAGAAGTAGGTCCCCAAACTAGGTGTGTATGGGTAGGACAGAGTTATCAAAACCCGTCCCGGCGGCGGCCGACCGGTCGTTATAGAATAAAGCGGCCGTCCCGAGGTTTTTGCATTTTTTTTCTAAAATTTCCAAGTCCTTTTTAATTTATTTATTCTTCAAATCGTTATACGGCTTTTACATATACATTTATATGTTCACACGTGTTTAGTTGGAATTTTTTCTACATTTATTAAACTTAAGATACGTTATTATTACATATACGTTACATGTCCTAGTGTATTTGTTATACACTAATGTACATCGTACATGTCGTAAATGTATATACCACATAGAATATATTTTTCACCTGTACATGAATATAATTATTTAGACTGTTAAAATCGGAAATGACTTACTAATGATTTTTAATATCTGGAATTATTTATGTAGAAAAAATACGCTTAGGAACTGTCTGTCTGGAAAATACAGTTAGGAAAATATTGTATTTGGAATCTACAATGTTTTTATAATTAATAAATGTGAAATAAGTATAATATTAAGAATAAACACAGTATGAAAATATAAAAATTGAAAATCGAGTTTGAAGAACAAACTTCGTTTGTAATATAGTAAAATTTAAAATATTAAAAAATACATACGTACTTACAAACAAAACCTATTTCATATAGTTTATAATATAATATTATATATATATATATATATATATATAATGATATTCAATATAATAATATTATAAGTATAAATTCTGTTTAGTTTCCCCTCGCCAATTTGAATTAATCTTATCGAAATTTATATGACTAGAGGAGTTAAAAATGATGGTGCAATCAGAATTTATCGGTAGGACATACTTTTGAAGTAAAAGCTTTCCACAGTTTTTTGACGGAAGGCGTAGGGGTCCACTAAATTTACTTATGCTACTTTAACTGGCCATCGAATTTGGTTGTTTGTTGTAATTTTGCACTTTTTTTTTAACTCCGAGGTCTACTCGAGGTGGATTATACACTACAAGTCAAGGGATATTTTTGATTTTTTTGTCCGAGCGTAGCGCAGCGAGCGAGTGACAAACGTGGGCACAATGCTCAACAGATCCGAATTCACAGAAATTTATTCTGTAATTATTCTTAATAATATTTTTCTTATAACTTTTTAAACAATCATTGTATATAATCTCTGATTGCACAATCGATTTAATAAGTGATTATTACAGAAATTAAAAAAAAATACATTAAAAGCGTGCTAAACCCTGTGTGAATTTTCCATTTAGTGTATGTACCATTGCTTATTTTTTTCAAATATTATATTTCTAATATATGTTTTATTACATTTTCGTTTCAAAAGTCAAATATTTCAAGAATATATAATACATTACATATTTGTACCTATATTTAAATTCCTATAAATTCTTATCACATTCCATAATTGGTTGAAAAATTATATTTTTTGGTTGAAAATTATTCCAAACAATAGTACTCAAAAAACTATCATTATATATGACTAGATTTCTCAATTTTCATTTGATCAAATGTTTATATTTCAACGGCATGATTTTACTGGTAGAGTGTTCAACTATGATTAATTCCTAGCATTAATAGTCCTCCGATTATCAAAAGACGCTCGGTTTAACAAAGCCGCACTATATATTATTATATTTTACACTTACGATGTTTTTACGTAATTTTACATGTGTATCATGTGTTGCAATTTAAATTCATATTCTACATACACCAACACACCTCAAGGGTCGTGCTGCTTTCACATTGCCTGCAATCCGACTTAGTTATTTCTGTCGATAAATCGCACTTATCCTCGCCAATTGTCGTGTTCGAAATCCACCGCAGGTGGATTGCCTACCTGATATACTTCACATATATTATCTGCGATCCGACGGAGTCAAATTGCCTACATAGGTGACGAGGTTCACTTAAAGGTGACTGACTTGCTAGACACTCAAACACAGACTTTGACTTTACACTTTTTTACATATGATACAGAACAGGACATGCTACGGGAAACCGTATTCATCTTGTTTAAGTATTAATAAACATATGTCATAACTGACAGCTAGACGCCAAGCTTTGCATTCAAAAACACATTTCCACCACCGTCAAATTAACCGCCAAACCGTTCAAATCGCTGGGACTTATCAAAAGACCGTTTTTTCCCCTTATCGTCAATTCTTATCGATAGAGGTACGTCTTTTAGAAGTAAAACGACTACGACAAACACATCATCTATGAAATCGGTATCCGCTTTCAGCAAAATTCACGGGCAGCTAGTAGATATATGAATATAAACGCCATAGATATATAAATATAAACGCCATAGATATATACATATGCTATAATTATAATTATATATATAAACGACAGCGATCATAGATATCATAATAATATTAAAAATGTGTGTTACGGGCGCCCGCAGGCAAATTTGTTTTAAGAAGCAGAAAAAAATTTAAATGTATAGAAGAAAAAATTTGACTGCTGTCTAATTTCCAGATTCTTAAAACCGAATAATTAAACAAAATAATAAATTTATACTAGTAATATCATAAAATACATTTAGTTATGTAGGCTCGTAGACCGTCTTCGCTTAAAATCGTTTATCGTATACAAGGATTTATATCATCGAATTCAAATTTAACATATCCATGAAAGTGATCCACTCGACACATCATGTGCATCAATGCGGTACCCACTTGCCGATCTTTTCAGAATTTGTTATTTAAAATTCAAAACGACGACACGCACTTATAACGATAAACGCACAAAGCCCGTGCTCGGTTGAGCAACCAACGGACAGTGGACCGGGGGCTGACCTTAAGCTGGTTTAAGGGGGGGGTATGAGTAGAAATATTTTTGAGTGATATATAAAGTACAATGAACTTGACAGTAATTTATTTAAGCAATTTTTGAAAAAATAAGTACAACGCTTATAAGTTAGATTATGGCTATTATCACAACTATTATTTATTATCATGAAACATGCTACCTATACAAACACAATATATACGTATACTATATTATTATACATCATAAATATTAAATAATTTTAAAATTAACTAATTAAAAAAAAAGTTTTAAAAAAATCGAATGGTGGTGGGAGGGGGGGGGGTAATCGCCACGTCGCTTCCCATATATCCGCGACTGCAGTGGACACCGCCTGCATAGTGAGGCAGTGGAAAAATATCAGAGAAACCAGTTTATGGCTAGTGACGAGTTTGAGAAAAACAGTTTCTATGCCAGCTGCGCCATCACAAGTTGCTTCATTCAGCAAGCTCAACGCAAACTCCGTGTTCGGACAAACTTAAAAAAGAAAATCAAAATTTTGAGTCACCGAATTCTAACACTCCATGCAACGCATCGGAAAAATCGAACAAATAACATAGGGTGCCCTGACTGAAATTGATATAGCATAGACGCGTGGTACTTGAATATGCAACGAAAGCAGTAGATCGAATATGAAGGTCGCGATTGGTCATGACTTGTGAATATGGACCTGGAGAGGAGCTCATCCCAACTCCCAACTCCCAAGACAGACTGCGTTGCCTTGTTTGTATTGCGCACCGAATCTAAATTATCGTAATCAGAAGACGCAAATACGCGATAGTTTGTAAAGCACATGGTATGTTAGCAATCTTACTTTACACAATGTCCTTAATATCTGCACTATACTAATTCTTGCCTGTATTTATTATTCAAACTACCACGCACACACACACAACCACCCTAACCCATTAATTTTTAATCTATCCTCTGCCACGGTATATACGATTGAGAACGTTTTACCTTTTTGATAGCACGATTGTCGACAAATTAAAGATGCAATATTTTGTACCTTATAATCAAACGATTGAAAATGATTCTTCGATCGACATTGCCGTTTATTTTAATGTTTAGTAATAAAGATAATAAATACGATATCGTGGTTTACGTATCTGCAGATATTCCAAAATTATTGCCAAATTCAGTTGTTTGGAGAACAGCGCGGTAACAACGTAATATAGTATATAATATAATGTGTAATACAGGGTGATATTAAGTATGATGGAAAACTTTAAAATTATAACGTCTGAACGCGGAAAAGGTCTTGCAGTATTAAATAATGACAAATATTCATTTGTATGATAACGCAAAGACGGATTAATGAAATGGAAATGTTCCAGTAACAGTTGCAGGCCAGTTTATTAACGAAAATGGATAAAACTTTTCATTCATCAAATGGTGAACATGTGAATCATGTAAGTAATAATAATCAAAAAATTGAAAGACAGATTTTAATAGAAAATTCTAAGCGAAAAGCTGAAGAAAATACATCTACAAGACCTTTAAAAATTATTAGAACTAAATTACTAAATAGTGACTTGCTAAATATTACGCACAATGATATTATATTAGTATGAAAGGAAATTTATGACAAGAAGAGAAAATAATACCCAATTTATCCTATTTCTTTAAAAAAAAAAGCTATATCCCAATTGAAGAATATGCAAAATAACGATTTATTGAAAAGTGATTAGTTTGTTTTTGTTTCTGAAACTAATGACTTCGTTTGTATAACAACAAGTAAAAATTTAAATTTTATGTTGAAACAAATTGAATTTTTCGGAGATGGTACTTATGATTTTGCACCAACATTTTTTTTACAATTATATACATTACACACATACGTAAATAGTTTTTATGTGTCTATTGCTTATTTTTTTTTACCAAACAAAGCAAAACAAATTTACAATAAAATGTGGAAGTATTTCTTGCAAATTGTTCAGCTTTTAACGTTCAAAAACTGTATTTGGACTTCGAAATCGGTGTTCACGATGCAGTAAAGAAATATTTCCAAATATCATTATTGAAACTTGCCATTTTCATATACCTCAAGCTTGGTAGAGAAAAATAAGAAATACGAATAATTTTAGATTTCGAGTTCTTTATTTTTTACTTTGATTAATAATATATAATATATTTTATATTATCTATATAATAGATAAACGGAGAATCAACATTGAGAAGTGCATATAAAGACAACAATGATGAATTATGTCAATGGTTTAAATTATTTTTTGGTTTGCCTTTTCTTCTTTCTATTGATGTTGATAATGTATTTATACAACTTATCACAATATGTCCAGACTTAGAAGTTGGGAGTTTGATTTTGGATTATGTGCTAACCGCATACATTGAACATGATTTGCTTTTTCCACCTATTCTTTGGGCACAAGTACCATCATTAAATCCAAGGTACTTAATGTACTATAACTTAGTAACTTACTATTTTGTTAATAAATATTATAGTACCTGTAATTATATTTATTTGATTTTATTTGGTCTGCATGTTTATAGTAATTTAATATTTTATTTTTAAGAACTACCAATGGAGCAGAAACTTTCAACAGAACTTACAATGGGTAATTTTATAGCATGCATCCTTCTACACATGTAGTAATTTCTGTTTTAAAGGAAACCTAAACACAAACCGTGGCAATAATGAAGTTAATTGAAAACAATATTATCAAAACTATGGCCAGCTAAGATTATGATCGTATTATTCAAACAATTAATTCTTATAAAGAGTTTGAACAAACTAAAGACATCATGAGGTATAAAAAATTAACTGGAAATAAGTATTTGGGAAAAAAAAAACATTTAAATTATATATAAACTGACAAATAAATATAAATATAGTGTATTTTTAATTTTAAACTCTCAAATAAATTATATTTGTATATTTTATCTCTATTTTGTATTTTTAATTAATGCCGCAACATGGCATAAAAGTTGATAGGTAAAAACGTTCTCAATCGTGTTTTTAAAAAAGGTACAGCCGATAAGGACCGTTCTCAATCATGTTCTACCCCCTCTGCCACTATTCCCGAAATCCCCCTCGTCGCCTTAGACGAAACTAGTTTCGAGATTTAAACTTACTTAGTTAGCAAAAAATAAAAAAAATAAAAATGAATAAAATACACAAAACTAAAGAATTATTATTAAAGTAGTGTCAATGCCTCCTTCTATGCTATACTATATAAATTTATCAAATTTACTTATTGTATCATTTTGAATACTAATATGTATAATATGTTTCTAATAAAAAAAAAAAAATTAAAAAATCTACGTATATTTATCATGTTGTCTGGTTAGGTTACACAAAATAAATGATGGGTAAGCGATGGACAGTTATGTGTAGAAAGCATTTTTATACGGCGCATCAATATACAATCATTTTATCACTCCGGTGTTGTATTAACTGACATTAAATATACTTCAATAGAAGTATAGAGTATATATTATTACTTAATAATTATTACGTATTAATTTAACATTATTTAACAATTTATATTATTGTGATTATAATAATTCGGATAAATAGTACAATTTATATTCAAATATTATTACAAAAAGTATATGATATTATAATAAACTATCTACTTATAAAAATTAAGTGTGACACTTTTGGCTTGCTTAGTTTTTAATAATTTAAGTTGTTGAGGCGTACTGAAAGATTTCCGAGGATAGAATCCGAATTTAACTTGAAAAATGCATTAGCTTTACAATGATGTATTTTTTTTAGGTTATGAGCAAAGTAATATGAATGTATTGATATAACAATAATGTGGTTTTTTTCGTGACTGCCACATTTTGGGATCAGTTTATTTATGTTTCTTTTCTAATTTCGCACAAAAGTGCTAAATCTGCTATTTTATCACTAAAGTATCTTTTAGTACATATTATATGCAACATATTCTTCATTGGTAGCTGATACTACATTGCATCACACACGCGAGAATATATCACAGTCATAATTACTAATAAAAATACACTAATATTTAAGTTACTTATATTTTTTTTTATTTAAGGCTTCAAATACAATAGTTTATTAGTCTATTATAACTTAAGGTTTTATAAAATTGTGCAGATTAAAATTTTCTATATATTATGTTATAATGATTATGGTCGTTACTTGTTTAAGTTTTCATTGATGCACTGTCTTATATGTTATCTGTGAAAATGATGAATTTTAATATTTTTGTTTCTTGTCTGGGACCGAATGATTTTTTAAGTGAGGCGATATCAATGTTTGATTCTGATCAAGCGTGTTGGTAGATGAGGCATTCTAAAAATATGTGTTTCATTGAGAGTGGACATAACCTAACATAACCGGCGTGGGATGGAATTCACATGAGTTTGATGATTTTGCTAGTTATGAGAATTATGTTTAGATACTTCGGATGAGGTTGTATTTTGTGTGTATGTTAGCTATTTAGGTAATTTTGCTTATCGAATCACTTATATGAGAATTTTTTCGTGATTTATGGAGAGTGAAATAGATATGATTTCGAGTATGGCAAAAGATTTTACAGTGTAAAATATACACACAGGCTCGTATTTAGTAGTGGAATGGGCACAGTGATTAATTGCCTCCCCTAAGCCCCTAGTAGAATTTTGAAGGCGGTACATTTTAATGTATTTCTTTTTTGTATTTAGCCAACTTAATATAATAATGTTTTTTCTCTATGTATTAAATTGTCGATTTATAATTGAAAATTTAACTGAGGTTTCTCATGGGATATTCTCTGAAAATTTATTTTTATACGAACGCTGAACGATTCTTTGGTTATCTGATTATGACAATATTATGACATTACACAATTCCACAATATACAGAATATAGCCCACAGTTAGGTTAGACTTAACAGCTCGGCAGTCATTGCTATCGAATCATCAATAACTGCAAATAAATTAGATTTTAGTGAAGCAATAAGAATATTTTCTCAGAAACCGACGAGTAGAAAAAATTCATATAATTATATATTTAAATTTTGTTATTCAATTTTTACACGACGTGTTGAATTGTAATTGTTTATTTTGATATCTATATGTATAATTCTGGATTTTTTATTTGAAATTAATTATACAAGAAACATTTTTTTATACAATATTTATAATAATATGCAGTGTGGACCAAATACATGTAAGTATTTAATATGTTAGGTAGGTAGGTATAGGTATTCAAGTATATTTATAATTTTCATTGTAATTAGTATAAAAGTAAGCACATGAATAAATGATACCAAATAAACCATTATAATATTATATACTATTTATACATAATACATGTTAAGTCTTATAATTTTGAATATTTATAATTTTTACTAATTTTTAATACTAAAAACCATTGGATACACCCAAAATACTTTTATTTATTAGTTTTTTTTTTAAATTTTTGTAATTTTATTTATGTGTAGGTATGGGTTTTAATTCAGTGGTGTCATTTGGGGTGGTGGGGCATGTGAGGCCATTTACCATATGGAGCATATGGATGGATTTTAAAAAAATAATTTTATATAATGTTATGTTCAGGAAATTGGAAGCGGTTTTTTCTGTTTATGTCTAACATACCTGCAATATAGAAATTAAGATATGTGTTGGAAAAAACTTTTTACATGCCGCATTAAACTCCAATATTTATTTTATTTCAAATAATGTTATAAGATAATTTGTAAAAATAAACTTAAAATTGTCTTATTTTTAAAGATATATTACAAAATTTGAGATGAAAATATTGAAAAACGAAGTTGAATGTACCCTGTAGAATATTACCATCTATTAGTTAAAAAAAAATGATTGAATTTGGTTGATTCTACAGGACAGGATTATTATTTCCGTAGAATGTATTTTAGTATATATAATAACACTGGCGCCGGGTGCCTTAACAAAACGTTGTTACTTACAATTTTTTAAATTAATAGATATTTTTACAACTACCTACACTAATGCTGAACCATTTGAATTAACTACTAAGTAAAGGTAAAGATTTATAATATTCGTGTTTTTACTTTTTTATATATATTAGTGATATTATAAAAAATAATTTGTTTTTTTATATTTTACGAGAGTAGCGAGAGGCTTTGTAATATATACCTATTATTTTAACCAAATGGGGCCGATAATAATTTTTCTCCGCCCTATAAAAACTGAAATGACGCCCATAATCTTATTTCTATTATTATTATTATTATTATTCTTTATGCACTTATGCATGATTGTATAAACTATAGTAATAAGCATTTCAAAAATGTCTTCTCTATAATAAGAAAATATAACAATGAACCAATCGTGTGATGTACAGGTATATGTGCATTTGTATTATGAGAATTGTAATTGCATAATAAAGTCCTTATAGATGACACAAATTTCGCTCTAGATCATACGCATAATGCCATAATACATGGTAAGTAGTTACTAGTTTGTTATGGAGTAGTACCTATATTGTGTAGCTAATAGATCTAACGAATATCACGCTTTGCTGGTTGTGAACAGTCGGATTGTAGACACCTTCACTAGTGGTACAGTGTTTATGCGGTAACGGTCTCCATTTTGTATTGCTCGCGAAATCGTGAATAAAATTTATTTACGATTTTCGATTTTTCGTTACTTATTTTCTTTTGCTTAGTGTATTTTATCAGTTTAATTTTAGATGTAAATTCTGATCAAATTTCACCATGACTTGTTCGGACAAGGGATATACTAGGATTAATATCCTTTCTACATGCAGTAGATCGGTAGAAACTGCTAAACATAAACGAATTTTTATTTCAAAAAGGTAATAATTTTTTTTTTAATAAAATTAAAATTATATTTCTAAACAGTCATTAAAATTATTTAATTATAGGTAAATAGGTTGCAACTATAGAAATATGTTTATAAAAATTAATTTTATTAACAAAAAAGACAAATGTATGTAAATTAATACCATTAGGTGCTATTTTAATTAATTATAGTTTTTTTCAATTTATATATAATAGGTTTTATATTATATTGCTTTAATCTAAGATTAAAATTATTTTAAAAAAGGAAAAAAAATATTTAAAAAATCAAATACCAAATTGATTTAATTTATAAATAATAATCTATAATAAATTTTATAAAACTACAGTTTTGAAAATATTAAAATAGGCAGTTAATAATTGACATACTGTTATTGTACAAACGTTTAAGTAATAAGTAATAACGTTTAAATATAAAATCTAATCCAATTGTCAATTTTCAACTATCCATGAACCATGACTAGATATATAAGAAAAATCTACAATAGACAATTAATATCTATATATTGAGAATGTTCTATAATTTTATTCAGTGTTTAATTTTTAATTTTTCGTGATTCGTGATAATATTATTTCTTCGATTTTTATTCCATTATGATATATTGATATTATAGTATATTATGGACTTGATGATTTATTATTACTCATTAACAGTTAATATCTGTTGTACCTATCTCTATTATATATTCACATCGCTTCTATAGACTTTAATTAGTATTAGGTTTTAACAAGGATTAATAAAACAAGTTTTGAATACCTACTATTTGTATTTTTAGAGTTTTATTACGTGTGAGTTATAATCATTTGAAATTTAATTTAACATAATTCACCGAAAATAGGTTCAAAACAGTATTTAAATGATAATATTGGTTCAATCTGCTTTAATCTAGTTAACAATCATACACAATCAAAACTTAATGTACGTAACTTGATGGGATGTCTCCTACGAACCTATGAAAACATTCTGCCTATTATTTTATGTTTATTTACAGAGTTTTTCCTAAGTATACTTGGCCCCATTCATCTGGTAATACATTCATTCTAATTCTGTTTTTTCAAATTTTTAATTAAACTAAGAACCATGCATATTTTTAAATAGGCAGATACTTAGATTTTTTATACCATTTAAGTAATATCCTGTGTTGATACTTACAAAGATTTTTTTTCTAATAATAATCAACCTTTTTAATAGTACATTTTTTTTTAGATAATTTTTTTAGACAACTTATATGTATTAAATCAAAATCCGAACAAGTTGTTATTAAAATCTAAACACTGCGACTAATATAGTCATTAAAAATTGTTTTACAAAAACACAAAATGACCTACTTATTTAACTCAGATAGTTTTTAAAAATTATAAGATCTTAATTAATATAAATTATTATAATTTTCAAATAATCATATTTTCAAAACCTATTATTATGAACCTATTATCATTAGTAGATGAAGTTAAATAACTCAAAAACTATTCTATTAAATTTCGATTTAGATGCATAAACATTAAAAAAAAAAATGATCTCCTTAAGTGTTACAAAAAAACTGCAATTCTCATTTGAAAAAAAAAGTAATAAATATAAAGTAATCACATTTTTCTATTACTTAATTGTTTAAATCCAAACTCTTACAAATCCAAAATTCCTTTTCAATAATATATTTCTAACTACTACGTAATATTAAGAGAGCATTGTTCTGTTTAACTTTTAGAGAGGGTGGTGGAGC
The DNA here is from genome assembly GCA_014851325.1 of Pentalonia nigronervosa. NCBI lineage: Eukaryota > Metazoa > Arthropoda > Insecta > Hemiptera > Aphididae > Pentalonia > Pentalonia nigronervosa. Next base: position 75,816 of record JACXSJ010001412.1, read on the forward strand.
GGTCATCATTTCTGCCAAATCTTTTTCTACTTACCTGACTAAATTATAGTTTGAGAACCATTTACACTTTAGTTACCCAGAGGCCACTATGAGTAGGTGATTTTCATTGATTCCCAAAAATTGTTTGATTTAATTTTCTGATTATTTTGCAAAATTTTTTCTATAAATTGTCATTTTGAAATAGTTTTATTTTTATAATTTTTTATTGTATTTGATATATTAATAAATCGTTTTTTTTATGTTACATCTTATAAGTTTTGCATACCTAAGACATCAATAGCATTGTTATAGATGGACTAGAGGTTCTAAAACTCCACTCAACAACATAGGTAGAAATAGATTATGCGGAAACGAAAATTAAGCTTTTCGGCAGAACGACTGTCGCCGCTCTAGTGACCTCCTAAACCCTCCTGCACAAAATTTACCCCTATAGCTATTTATTAAAGTTGTAATTTAATTTAAGGAAAATCAATATCAGCAGTATCTGGTCCATTAATCTTGTTCAATTCTGTAATGATAAAATTAACTTTGCATTTTGATAAACAAAAATTTTAAAAAGTCTGATAGTTATTATTATTATCTGCTAATTTAATAGCCTTGGCTTTTTATTATCTTCTTGATTGTGCTACTTCTGACAAAATATATATGATGTAAATATTATATGCATTGTTTATTTTGAGCAATAATGTGTGCTCACTATATGTTTGTTAATTTAAATAACATGTTATGTTAAAAATACATATTAAGGATAAACATATTTATCGGTTTCATTAGTTTGTATTATTAGTCATTGATGTCCCGTTGATAAATTATTACAAAAGGGATGAAGCAATTCTTTAAGTTTAAGAACATTTTAATAATATGCTCTGTCATTTGCATGCTGGGTCTGGGGATTTTTTTTGTTTTGTTTAACCTTATCGTATTTTAACCATGAGTTTTGAGTTCGTTATCAACACAATAAAATGTACAATAATTAAATAATTTATTTTTGTTTTCAGAACCAGCGAACTTGTTGCGCTCATGGCAATTTCGTCAACTTTATTTTTATTCTTACACACCAGAGACCTACATACGCGACTTAGGTCATTACAATCAGTTACAAATTCTGCATCAACTTCAGGTAAATTACAGATTATTTGAAAATAAATAAATTTTATAGGTATTTATTGGGTATTTAATAAGTTACAAATCATATACAATTATGTTCAATTTTTATTCTTATAGCAGTATAGCTAATAAAAGTTGATAAAACATTATTACCTCAATATTCTTTAGATTTAATTGATAATTAACTATTTGAATTATTCAATAATAACTTGATGAAAACAATCATACTTTAAACATATATTGAATAATGATATATTTATTTTTTGTAAATTACTTTTAAACTTGGCTGACGGTTCCATAAAAAAATATCAAATCAAATTCTATGTTTATTTGTAAGCAACGTTTTTATTGCATACAATCCAAAAAATAATGCATTTGATCTGATGAATGGTAAATTAAACAATACAATCCAAGTTAACCGACGATCATTATGAATTAAGAATGACTTTGCGTTATTTTCAATATAATTCCACCTTAACAGATTTTATAAAATAATATATTATAATTATTTTAAAACACATTTGGTGTAGGTATATGAGCATACAAATTACAGTGGTTTATAAGCTTCAAACTAAGCAATTATATTCTGATTAATGAAATGATTATAATAATATAGAAGCGTTTATATTTTTAATTCTTATACGTCTTTAAGATATGTAAGTTTTAAATAATTGTTTTATTATAAATTATAATACACCATAAACTAAAATATTATATTGTAAAATAATTTTTATGTAGGCATATAATTTTATTTATTATTTAATTAAACAGTTTATAATATTAAATATGATTTTGGGTTTAAAGTATATAAAAGTGACCAATAAGGCCTGAAAAATCATGTTATGAAGGTAAATTTAAAATTGTTAAATGATACTATAATTTTCTTTGTTTTGAACCTACTCGTTTACAATGTACATTGTAAATATTTTGTTAAATTTAAGAAATAGATTGTAAAAGATAAAAATGTATTCAAAATATTACAGCTTTGAAAATAGTATTAAATAATTATTTCGGAACAGTTAGTATTATACTAACCATAAGCTACAAGTCGCTCTTAATTAAGCTATTAAGCAGTCTTTTACATTTAAATTTTCGATAAATAAAATGTACCAATACATAATATAAATGTATAAATGTAATGGGTAATAATTACAAATTCTTAAAGTAATATATTCAACCTAGGTACATTAAAATTCTTTGCTTCAGACATTTGTATTATTATTTAGAATTTCTGAGTGCTAAGTTTATGTATCTATACATCGTATATTTTTTATTTAAATTAATATCAAGAAGATTACTAGGCCTCACTGAGAAAAACTTGTGTGGAGGACTAGAGCAATGTTAGTTTATAGGTATTTTTAATAATGTAATATGAAAAAAAAGATTGCTGTATGAATTATAAACGGTAAATATGTACGAGTTTAACATTAAAGATAAATTAATTTAATTTTTAATTTGTGGTAGTTTTTTTTTACAATAAGTTTAAACATTAAACATTTTTTTGTTTTGACTTGATATGATTAAAACGTATCTAATGCCTTGTATAAAAATAAATGTTGCATTTAAACACATTAGTCAATGTATATTTCATTTAAAAATTATAATTTCAAATTGTTTTTTTAAATTTTGGATACTTCCAAACACTGCATTTTCTTAAATTTTAAATTAAACATATTATTGTAATAAATTATTATAAATTATTTGTATTGTGTTCAACAAACTTTTGTTCTCGTTTTTACTTTTGAGGTGGCTACAGTGACTCACGATTTATGTATAGCGTAAGTATACAAAAAGACATTAAGCAATACGTTCACGTACGATGGACTAGCCTGACAAAAGATGACCGTTTTTGTTTTGTTCTCACTGAACGACTGACCATCATTAGTCGCGATCGTTGTTTTTAAAAGAAGTAATGTTACAAATAAATGTGTGTGTGTACATCTTTATGGAATGGACACTATATGCCCTGTGCCCTACATTAAAACGACACGACATTTCATTATTTAAAAACTTTATATTTGCCCCCGCCGCCTATTCAAAAATGAGATTAAAAACCAACTAGACTTTCTCTTTTGTAATTTTACCACGGGTGCAAGATTATAATAGTGTAATTAAAAAAATAATAATAACTAATTGCTATAAAAGAATTTTTTGGGAAAAATTGTGTATTATTTTCACTATTATTTCACAAGTTACGTATACTTATTTTGTATTGTACTTAAGCTAAGTAACTTAAGTTATAGAAAAACGCTAAAATCTTCGTTAAAGAATCAATGTAGGCTAACCGTTCCGTTCTACGAATTACGATTGCACATGTGCAGAGTGCAAATTTCACTGTATGGGTACTCAAATTCCATAATTTAAAAGAACCATGTTCTACATCTTGAAGTACCTATATAATTTTTATGTCACCGTAAATGTAATAATTGAATTAATTGTTACATTTTATTATAGGTTTAAGTTTGGCGATAAACCAATATTTATATTATGTAGGTACAAAAATAGTAATTTTTTACAATGTAAAATATAAAATTTTAATTATATTGGTTTATTTAGGGTAATTGTTTTAGTAAAAATGAATTTAGAAAATTAATATAACTAGGAATACGTTCAATATGTGGTAGAAAATTATATGTGCACTATTAGAACTCATTTAAGATTATAAGTACTATATATGGTATATATTGGTTAACCTGCCTATAATTATCGTGTACAGTAGTTACTTATATAGTATATGTTTAATGTTAACTATCTGTATAAAAATATTAAATTGTTCACCTTTAAAATTAGTTAAAAGTACTTTTGTCTTTAATACAGATTAGTAAAATTGCATTTTACGAATGAGATAATAATTGTTTTCAGATTTAATATGATAATAAAGCCACTCAAATGGTAGCATTATAAGTACTATTTCAAAAAATAAATATTAAATTTTTACCGTAAAATGTTACTTTATTTAAAAAAAAGTTGATAACAGTTCAAGTATTTTAATTATAAATATAAAACCCATCTTATTATGTCACGTATTTTAAAACGTATATTACATGTGTTGTATATTATATTTTTTTATAATAGGAAATGTAATTAATAATATATTTGTCCAAAATGCTATATGAAATTTTGGAATAATAATTTTAACTAACTGAACAATTGTAAACACAAATAATTTTCAATTGACTTTCTACCACATTTTCATGTGTCTGATTTAAATAATATCTAAAATGTATGAAATCCAAAAATAAATATTTATTACGCTACTATTATATTATTTTTTCTAATAGTAAAAATAACTTCGACTAGAATACCTTAGAAAAATTGTTCGTTTTTAATTTTTAATAAATAATTTAATATGACTACACAAAGTATAGATGTCATTATAGTTTATACTATAAGTAAAGGATAGTTTTTTATGTAAGGTGTCGCGTGTAGGTACATACCATAGTAAGAGTATAGTATATTGCGTATATCTACCATGTGTTTGGTTAATACTTTAATTTTATTTTTAGATTCTGCAGTGAAAGCATATTCATTTTAAGTCATTCACTATTATGTTAATATATAATACGGATGAAAAATGAACCGTGCTTTCATTTTGTAAAATATTAACGCGAACCTTATAAAAAATCAAATATATTTCCGAAAATTGTTGGGAGAAAGTGAACGAATATTGCCATTGACCTTTACCTTTGACACGATATTGCCTCAAGGTAAAATTCAATATTCTTATTATTGTATTTATTATATTATTATATATTATTGACTTTAAATTAGGTATTTACAAAACTTGACCGACGATGTATTATGTAGATACATCTGTTCTAAATAATTGACAGCTGATCAGAGAAAATAGGTTTCATAATTATATATATATATATTTATATTATTTACACCGATTAACTAATAATAATATTAAATACCCCATCATTATATTATCAAAGTCGATAATATAGTATTTTATTAAACAAAATGTCATGTAAATACACTTTCAAAAAAAAAACAAATCTCCTTAGAAATACTTCATTTTATTAAATTAACGATAAACATCTTAAAAATGTATATAATATTTTGTTATTGTTTTAAAAACTTATAAAACTTTAAAAACATATTTTAGTCTTTTATTTTATAAAATTTATATTTATGAATATATACTGTATACAACTTTATTACAATTTATTTAATAACCATCTTCTTCTTCTTCTTCTCCTTTCTTGGTTTCGGCCTATCAAGACCATACCTCTAAATAAATTTACTGCCATCTCTATTTAATAACCATAAAGACTAAAATGAATGCTACTAATATAAAAATATTATATTCTTTTATTTATTGACGATTAAAACCAGGAAAACAAGACGTTCAATTAAATATTCAGCTTACATTTGTAAATTAAGTAATGAGTAATAACTCATTGTATATATTATATTGTCAAAATAACATTTTACATTTTTTTTATAGTTGTATTTTCAAGATTAAATCTAATGAAAGCATTTACATTCACTCTTTCTAAACTCAATGTAATGACCGTTTCGAAATAATAGCCTGGATTGTACACTTATATTGTATATACACAAATGTTTATAATATGTACATCGTTTCCTCTCTCTATGCCTATCTAAACTGAACCATTGAGTTGCTTACGTAGCCAAGTGGTCTACTCGAATTTGACGTTAAGATAATACCCACAACCTATTATGCTGTCATACCGTCACGTTTGAATAATACGTTAGGTAGTAGTAGTCTGTATACTGTGTTATATTTATATACTACAAAAACATTAAAAAGAGTATTTGTTTTGTAGTTGAGGGAAAAATAAAATTACAACATAATATTTCTATAAAGTATACATGCCAATTGGTTAAAAATTTCAAATTAGAGATATATAAATTATAAATGTATACAACTATTGTTTTGAAGTACATAATTCCCTTTACGTACTAAGATGGAATGATGTATAATAGATATATGACTTACCAAATATTCGAGAATTTTAATCTTTATAACTTGTAATTAAACAATATATAACAAAAATGTTAAATTGTTTACTTCGTAAGTACCTACATTCTTGAATATTTGTTTAGTGTATTTTAATATTCCGTACTTTTGTATTGCCTAATTTTTCCAATATAAAATATTATAAACAATAATTGTCTCTTTGACATATAGTTTTCTGTAGCACGTATTTATTGCCTGTTTTGTCAAAGGCACTATTCTGATATTAAATATATATTCAACTACAATAAAAGCATACAATTTTACGATTTCACTGACTTTCATTGCATCGGTTTGCAATCTTTATGTTGTAAAATCAGCTTTGGATTTGACTTATTATTTCTATAAAATAATTACTATACTAACAATGTTTTTATTCAATTGTTGACGAATCCTCAAGTAATTGATTTATGTTATAGCTAACTCATAACGGCATCTAATATTATTGGCTTATTTAATTTTTAATGTGGAAAAGATTAAAAACTGAATACGATAAAAAATCACTACATACCAAAAATGTAGAGTTTTAATCTGCTGTTAAGTACCTAATATTTCCTATTAATTAAATGTTGAAAAAGTAACAACTCACCGTTTATATTTTATAGTACTACTGTAAGCCTTATTATTCTACTTGTATAGGAATTATAAAAATGAATGAGTCATTACAATTATTTACAAACGTTCACGATTGAAATGCCTATATAATTTTTATTTTTGTTTATTTTTTATTGTTATATATTGTGAAATCAAAACATGTATTGTGTATATTTGATAGATTTTCTTTCGAGTTACATTGGTATTGTAGTATATTATTTAATGATTGTATATAAAATAAACTATATATGTGTTTCGTATACGTGTGCACTGATATAATATCATATCAATCGTATTGGAATTGCTGAGTTTTACTTTCGTATCTACTTACTTAAATAATTAAAAAAATTGTTATTCAATAAATCATAAAAGTTTAAATATTTAATTTGGATAAATCTTTATGGTGAAATTATTGAAACTTATGTATCTATAAGTATATCCAAAAATATTTTTAAATGTTTAATGTTTAGTGTACTTCAATTAAAAAATGCATTTATTTATTTTTGTGTTGTTAAATAATTTTTTAATTTTTAGGCCTACCATTTTTCTAACAAAATTAAAAGTTAAATTATTTAATATCATTAACTCCATTAATTATTTCATTTATATTCATTATAATAATACTATATATTATTTAAATTTATTGTACTAAGTAATCATACTTACATAATTTCAAAACAATATGTATACGTATATTATATTTTATTTTTTGGGGAAGGAAAAAAATAAAAAGTTTAGTTTTTTATACATTAAATTTTTAGAATGTCTATGGCAAACTATATTTGTCCTTGATGTATACAATTATATCTAGCTACTTAATTTTATGGTCAAATCACATACAAATGTTTATTTACAAATATCATATGAGAAATTAAATTGGCCGTAAAGAATACATAATTTCGTTAATAAGAGTACCTAACTAATTTTAATAATGAGAACAAAAACGTCAGCTTGTTACGTTGCTGTTGGCCACATTGTGTCCAAAAACAGGGAACAACTGACCTTTAAAATAAAAAATAATAAGTTTGCCGATATCTAATCTTTTGTCAAAGATTTAATTTATATTTAAAAATAATTTTTTTCAAATTTATTGACAATAAAATATTAGTTTTATCAACAATAATGTACTTACATTTTATACATTATCAATTGTTGATATATTTGGATATAGACTCCTTGAAAGGTATCATTGTCTTACATATTATATTGTTTCAATCTGCTTCAATGATATTAAATTCGATAAACGAATCTTCTACTGTTGTTTCGTACAACTACTATCTTTTATTAATAATGCATCATGATCATGCATAAATCATATTTTGTGCATTGGATATAATAGGAATCAGTAGTTATGACATTATGAATAAACTAGAATTTAACTAGAAATTAGTAATTCCTAGGTAACACTTTTAATCAAATATTGAGTAACATACACTATTGTATATGTATATATATATATATATATATCTTTAATTATTTATTTATATTTATATATATTTATATAAATTATGGTTTAGACATAGTTCAGTATTGATTAATGATAATATTATAAGATATTATAATATAATATCTTATAATATTATCATAAAAAAATACCTAAGGTATATTATACCTTAGGTATTTTTTTTCCATTGATCGTGATAATAACTTGGCTGCAAGGGCCATTAGCAGATATTTTATTGTATTTAATATTTATTTTTTTTTCTATGGTATCGCTACACGGAGATGAACCCTTTGCTTAATACTTACTCCCAACATTTTTAATTTTAATATTTAAAATATTGATAATTTAGTACACAGGTACCTACAAAAATGGTCATTGTATTAGGAAAAAAATAGATAATAATATATTGTGCATTTATACCTATATATGCTATAATAGTATGCTACATGAAACAGTTACCTTTGTATATACTTATGTTTACAAATAAAAAAAGAACAGTTGAACTGATTCACAGATAAAGAAAAAATAGACAGATTTTGAAGTAGGCTTGTCATTATTTCTACCACTATAGCAGTATATATATTATTAACTCAAATCAAAATTTAATTTTATAGATAGTCCATTCAAAGATATTTCATGGTATAACCTGAATTCGTTTAAATCCAAATATCCAATAAATACCATAAAATGTTTATCATATAATTACTTTGAATTTTGAGTAGGTTTCTGACCCTTAACGAAATTATTTTTCCAATTTATAAATTTATATACTGTCACCCTCCTAAAAATCCCCGCCAAAGACTTACGAAAAAATGTGATGTTGTGTTATTTTAATTTAATTCAACTTAATTAACAATTAACAAGCTTAATCAAATTAATCTATAATCACGATCATGTAACATTAAAACTATTGTTTTTACTTTCTTCAACTCACATATACTTATAATGATATATTTCAGAAAATTAACGTAAAAATTTTAATAAACACGCATTTGAAAATGTAAAATTCTATAGCTTTGATAGAATAAGGCATAAGTATATAATTTAATAAATTTTGTATTAGGGGTGATGAGATTCTATTATAGGTAGACGGTAGTACGCCAAGTGGTTGTCAAATACATCATGCTTGGATGCGTCGACAATTTAATTACAGGTATCACGGTAATTGTCAATTTGAAACATTTAGGCTGGCAATTTTATTGTTGTTCTTATTCCTCTAACTATAGTAGTGTGGAAAATACGCAATTCTGTATAGACCTTAATAATTTTAATGTAGCACGAAATTATGGTACATGTGTATATCTAGTTGTATATTAAATGAGAAAAATAGTAAAAAATAATATGCAATTGTTATGGCAAAAATGAATTATATTAATATAATAGTAATATAACATTCGTACATCAATCTCAATTGTATGAATTTCACGGTTTCGTAAGAATTAAAATCAAATTCACGTATATAACGGTATGTTAAAATGTTTTGACTTATTTGTAGAGTACTCGTCTTATACATAAAACAGAAATATAATAATATGCATTAGAAGTTGGTAAATATTTCTAAAAAATAATATTAAATAAGTGTATATTTTTTTCTAGGTGATTCTACTGCAATGGAAAACGATATTGATAATTTCATTCAACATGACCAGGTAAAAATGTGTCTCAATAAAATATAGAGGTCATTAAAGTATATTATTTTTACGTGTATAAGTATATTAAAATAATTACTGACGGTTATCTATCAAAATTCATTATTAATGTAAAAATAGTACAATACGGTTGAAAGTGAAAAATTAAAATTAAAACCCAGAAGAGCTTTCTTGTAAAACGTATCCAATCAAAATTATAGACGTGATTAACAAATAAATGTATACACCTTAAACCTAATTGTTGTTAAACAGTAGGATAAATTGTCTAATCATCCATAAAATAAATGTATCTTGTATATACGTTAGAAACTAATTTTCACACTGTCTTCATAAATAAAAGTAAAGTTGATGGTATTAGTTCCTATAACTTATAACTTTCTAAACGTCACAGTGAATCAGCACCAGTAGATATGAATTGATTTGGTTTTAAATTTTAATCAAGACCAAAGTTTTTGTGTTTTACTCATAATTTTTTTTTTTAATGTTTTTGTTTTAAACCATAATATTGTTTAAAACTATACAAGTAATCAATTAAATATAACTAAATTTTTTATAGCTGTTTAATACTTGAATTTAAACATTTTTAACATAGTTCTATATTTGCTCCAATTATCTTATCGGTAATAAAATAAAGTCGTCTCCTTTTAAACAAAATTCTTTCTTTTAAGATACTTTTCTGGACTTTTGTTAGTATTAGTCATGAGACAAGTAGATAACTTTTTAAATATATACGTTACCAATATTTGCACTTCTGACTTATTATTAAATCATTCCTTAACAGTAGAAAACTTGATGTCACACGCTCATATACCATATATGTATCTAGCCAGGGTGTTCCAAGGTTTTCGTAGTATCTAAAGAGTTGTCATACAGTCGTACGCTTTACGAACGACACGCACACGACTTTACTAACATATTGGTAACACGATAATTTTTGCTTCAAACAATGACCTCCGGTAAAATTAGTAAAAATATTTAATCACACTTAAACTAATAATTGCTGCGTGAGAATACATAAGGACAAATCCACCCAAATAATTTCCTCCTTCAGGCTTCGGCCATAGGAAATGAATGTTCACCTGTTCAACAAAATAACAACTCCACTCACCAATTAAATCATCAACGAAAGACTTAAGTTAAGACTTAACCCCTGACAAAAGATTTACTTGGTCACACCTTTCAAAACGAATACGTAATCAAGTAAATACTCACATTCACCTATACATTGTTCTGTCCTGAGATTTAAAATTAGTGTAATATACAAATCCATAATCAGTCATTATGTTTGGGCGTATTATGATGGTCAAATATTATGTGTATCTGTCAAACCTTTGACACCATACAGGCTTTCTAAACAGTTACTTATTAAGACTTATTATTACAAGTGTTTGCATATATGTCCGTGTTCCATATGTGTAACAATAATGTCTTTGTCCGAATGCCTTCACTTATACCACTGCGGCAAATTAACAAGAAAAAGCTCATTATTAATATTCTACCTATGTAGAACCATTCAAATACTTTAATAAACATACACCTAACATCATATAATATTATGTCCTCTTTAACTAATCGTCAACAAATATTTTCTGTCATGTCTAAAAAAAAAATTTATAAGCTAATTTATAAAAATAAATCTTTGTTAGGCAACTACGATTTATGCGGTATGGTTTCCTTTCAAACGACTCGTCATTTACATTTTTAATTAGTTACGTATTATGCTATTATTACTTACAGTTAATATTTTGACAGATTAAGTAGGTATATACGTATAGGTAATTAAAAATAGATAAATACTTTTATTTTAAAATTTTTAAATAACTATTACTTTTTATAACTGTAATATAAATTAATAATAATTTATAATTTATATATATATATATATATTATGTTAGTTCCTATTTTTTGTGTAATCATGCAGTTACAAAAAAAAAAATGTTTTTGTGAAATTTAAATTAATCAACGGTCTAGGTACTACCTAAAGAGAAAATTTAAAGAAATCTTACTTTTGCTGGTAAGAAAAAACAATATTTTTACGGAAATGAACATGAACAAGACTTGTATAAATGAACCGAACTCGTCTCTGTCAAAAACACATTCAATTATTGACTGCTGTAAAAAATGCACCGTGAAAATGATGAATTGATTTTAGAAAAATTACTAAACATTCATTACTTTCGTTCATTTTTTTTTTTATATGTTTTGTTATAAGGTACCTCCGTAAACCTATTCATTAAACTAAATTTCTATTATAAGATTATTGAGCCAAAGAAATATTAATTAAATACATATAAACATTTAATTCGCGTTTTATATTTTAAAATGAGATAAAAATGTAAATAATATTTACGATCGATTTTCTCATAGGATTGTACATTTTACGTATACGACATGTATTATATATATATTGTAAATAATTTTTGATTTTCGTGTATAATTTCATTGTATACGCATCATTCCTAGGATCATATTATAGAGTATGGACGTGGAGTCAATAAACATTTTAGGTTTTAGTGTAATATGCTTTGTAATTTTTTTCAAATAATATTTTTTTTATTAGTCTTATACTTGTATACAATATACATGCAATAATAAATAATATTGTTTATTTGTTCAGAAGCTGGAAGCATATTCTCTAAACAACACAGGTCATGCGAAAAAAGAGTTGATATTTTTCAATCGAGTGCCTAAAGTGGGCAGTCAAACGTTTATGGAGATATTAAGATTGCTGTCTCTGAGAAATCAGTTTGTATTCTACCAAGATCATGTGCAAAGGGTCGAAACTATTCGTCTGGCTGAAACTGAGCAGGTGAATATGGTTCTCATGTACCCTACTATAAACTGAAGGTATATAATATACATATTATATACCTAAATAATATAATAATAAAATAAACGTTTGTGTTCATAAAAATGACACGAAAATTATGAAATTTCCTTTTATAATATTATGCTCTAACTGGGGCATAACGTTGACTATGAAAAATCGTGACTAATTTTGTTTTAATTACTGCATCATCTGAAAAAAAAATTATGTGTACACGATACTTTTGTGTTCTTATAAAAGAATTCTATTTACTATTTGTATTATTCATTGTTTCATTTACAACATGTAAATACCTACTATTATATATCATACAATTAAATTTATTTCGATACGTGTAATACAAATGATAAATGGAGCAGATACCTTTATTATATTAATATTATAAAATCGCCGTATACCTATGTATATGCATAAAAAATAAGGTTATTACTTATGAGGTTATGTTTATCAATAAAAAAATAACAATGATTTTATTTATGTTGTTTATTTTTTTAATTTCAAATTGAATACACTATGACGTAAACTGAAATAAAAATAAAAATTGTAGTTTAAAAGCATTCAGTCTTTGAATAATGATTAGATACCTACTCATTCAATTATAAATAATGTAAAATGTAAATCAAAGTACAATTAATAAAAACCATTAAAATATGTTTGCTAAATTCAAAATGCTGGCGTGTATCCAGAAGCGATAAAGGGTTAGTTACAATAAATTATTTTTAATAGGTATATAGTTATATCTAAAAAAAGCTTAAATATTTTATTAAATATAGTAAGAGTTTATTACACTAATAATATATTTGATAGGTAATGCATGTTTGTATTTTTATATTAGTAAAAAATATAAAATAAATAATTTTATTATCATAAACATAATTAAATTAAATGACAAATTTTTAAACTTAATTTTTCTTGATATTTGTTTGTAAATGTTAATCACTGCTAAGTGCTATTTTAGTCAAATGTTTAAGACCCTTTTTAAACATAGATTTATTATAGTTTTAAACGTGTTATAAGATTATAATGAAAAAAAATTGTTCTCTTTATTGTATTGTTACTTATGATATTTAAATATTGTAGTTACCAGTACTGCAACAAATAGTTGTAACATCATTCATTAATACGATGTTTATACTGTAAAATAAAAACTTTGCTAATTAAAATTTAAAAAAAAAAGGTCAGCAAGTGGGTACCGCATTGCTTTACATGATGTGTCGAGTGGATCACTTTCGTGGATATGTTAAATTTGAATTAAATTAAATAAATCATTGTATACGAAAAACGATTCTGAGCGAAGACAGTCTGTTAGCCTACATAACTAAATGTATTCTATGATATTATTGCTATTAAAATAATTCATTTTACTATTAATAATACAGTTGGTTGAATTAATTTTTTCAAAAAATATTGCATTTGAAAATGTCATTGGATGTATAAAAAATTATAATATATAAAAGTTTCAAGCACCCACAAAAAATGTTTTGAAATTATAACAAAATAACTAACATCGTCATTCTTTATTTAAATATCTAATTTCGTCCAAATTTAAACTTATGTCTATAAAAAACAACTGTGTTAATAAATTTTTCTGACTTTTTGGTTACCTTATTAAATACTTACGAAAAATCTTGTTAAAATGTTCAATCCTTAGTTATAAAAACTGATCATTTTATATATTTATATCTACTAAATAATTTGCAAAAATTCAAGAGTTTGATAAATTTGGTCAAAATTTAAACTTTAAATGCTTATAAAAAATAATGTGCATTTGTAACTTAAATAATTTTAAAATTAAATTTAGAAAAATTTACGAAATACTTTGTTTTAAATTTTCAACCTAAATTATAAAAATTAAACATTTTATAAATTTTTAACCACAAAATAATTTGAAAATGTTCAATATTTCGATGTCCAAATTTTAACTTAAAATGCCTATAAAAAATTATTTTTTTAACATATTTTTTTTTAATTTTTTGATTACACCATAAACTACTTACGAAAAATTTTGTTTTAAATTTTCAATCTTTAGTTATGAAAACTGAACATTTTATACATTTTTAACCACAAAACATTTTGCAAATGTTCGATGATAAATTTTGGTTAAAATTTTTGAAGTTTAAATGCTTATAAAAAAAAATTGTACCTTTATATTATTTTGATTATTTTTGATCTGCTATTATAACAACTTATGAGAAAACTTGTATTAAATTTTTAAGAAATTTGATATAATGAAATTTTTTTATCAATATTTAAAGAAAAAAAAATTTGAAAGAACAGAAAATTTCTTAGATCTACAATTAGCTCAAAAATTGTCAAAATATTTTTAATTTTTTTTTTTTTTTTTTTATATAGAAAATAGTAATCTAAACATTTGGAGAAATTTTTAAATGTCTACGATTATTCCTTTTTGAATTATATCAAAATAAGAAAATCGTTCTCGGAGAAAACGTGTGAACATCCAATGTCTAATTTCAAATGCTCAAAAAAAATTAATTTGACTTCCGATAAACTTTTTCTTTTTTAGAAAACGTAAAAAAACTTATAAAAAAATCTTGTGTTGAATTTCAAAATTTTAGATTTAAATAGAAAATTTTTTATAAATTTTCTAATAAAAACACTGCAACATTTCGTAATTTTTACGTATTTTCTCGAAATTTCAACTTTAGATACTCATAAAAAACTATAACTATAAGACACTCACGCTCAACTTTTTTTTTAATTTTCACTTACATCAAATTATGAAAGACATTGTATTATTTTCAAGTTTTTTGACCGACTGAAAAAATGTTTATTGGCAATAATAATAAAAAACTCGAAAATTGATTATGTCTATAAATAGCTCAAAAAATGTCAAAATATATTGAAAATTTTATGGTGTATAGAAAATACTTATATAAACATTCGGTGAAAATTTCATGTATTTACTGTCATTATTTTTTTTTGTTACATCAAACATTAAATTAAATTTTGTTTAAAATTTGTTTTCGAAAAAAATTCCCGTTTTCCTTATTTTTTTTATTTTTCTCGATGCCTTTAAATACTATTGAGGATTTTTTACTTTTGACCCCCAAAGTACCAACAAGATTTACTTCTCTATCAGAAAAAATGCCGATGAAGAAAATCGGAGCACTTTTACTGCACTAAAACGTGATGACAGATACAAAAAAAACATACAATATTGTAAAATCGCTCCGCTCAGAATCTAAAGAATCTAAAAAAATATAATAACTAACATTGTTCAACATCGAAAACGTATATTGAGTGTTTCAAAAGATTTGGAAAGTGTCGTGAAGAAAAATATATAGATACATTTTGTATTTTATCTTATAGAAAAAATAAAATAATAATAATGTAATATATTTTAAGTATCTACCTACCTATTTAACCAATAAAGACAATTAAAATAATTTTAAACATTTTTGTGTCTTGAACCAATTAAGACAGATTATGAACTAAGAATTAATCATACACAATTTCCAAACATAAAATACAAAATTCTCATTAAATAAAACATAATTATATATTATCTACTACCTACTACCTAAACTAGGAACAGTAGAAATGAGTATTATAGAAATGAGATTTAATTACAGTACATAATTTCAACATGTAAAGTAGCCATGGTAATAACACTTTTATACATTTTGTTTTATTTGGTAAATGCGCCTATTTACCACAGTCTAGACAGATTAGACATAGGTTACCCACATTATATATTTACTTTAAAAATAAAAATATTTAAAGAAGAAAATTCTAATTTTGAAGTTTAAAAACATAATACGTTGATACAATTATACTGAACCTAAAATTTAATTAAGTATAGGTGTATTATACAGCGTATATAATTATTATGGGAACAAGATTTGTAGGTACTTTCAGTGTGATATATTGAGCATATAAGTATCTAAGACCTAAATAGGTATTTATCTAATATTTTAGGTACCTGTCATTATAATTAACGGTTTTAATTTTTTATTTAAATGATAGAAAAATTTTATAATTTTATAACTTATAAATTGTTATTGTAGTTGAATAAAAATTATTTTATTGTTCAATTAAATAAGAATTGTATTTAGGTACCAAAGAAATATTAATACGAAAATTACATTGAATTGCGTTTCAAATAATCTTATAAAAATAAAAGCAAGTTCAATGTTATAAACTGTTAGTTGGTTATTTTTAGAGGATGTAGTACATTGCAAATTTGTCATCCTTGCTATTTTGCCTATCATACGCGTGACATACCTAATTCCCGTACCAAATAGTCAAAATTGTTGGTTCTAGTTTAATAGCAAGGTAAATTAACCTTCTCATCAAATTTAAAGATGATGACTGAAAACATTATCTGTTATATAGATGTTGTATTTTTATTCGATACTTTAAATTAAAAGAAAAATATTTAAGTAGGTATTTATTATAAAATTCGTAATATTTATAAATCTGTTATATACGAACGATTGTTTAAATCTGAAGATAGATTATAACACAGATTACAGGTAATTTTCTTATTCATAAATTCTTAAATTGGTCAATTTATTCGGATATTAACCTAGAACCCATCTAGCCTAACCAGTAACCACCCACTACTCTTGTTTTGGTTGTGCGGAATGTGAATGTCTCATAAATATAGAATTATATTATGATGTACAAAAACAAAATCAGTGTATAAGCGTCCTCTTTACCCGACTCACATCTCTAATCATATTATATTATAGACAGATCATAAGTAGGTACCTATTTTTTAGCTACACAGTACCCATAGTCACTTATTTTAGTACCACCTACTACACATTTTTAGAATGAAATGTTATTAGTTTTGTATAGTTTCTCCTTATATAAATATGTAGTATATGTGAGATTGTCGTTGTATATATATTATACCGGTCATCGTGTCTTCCAGATTGTGTGTGACAAAATAGTGGGGATCCTGTAAGAACCAACTAATCCCCACTATTTTTGTTAAACAATTTGGATGTTATCCTAAACTAGTGTTTTATTTAATTTAATTTTTATTAACGCCAAGCAGCAGTTTTAGAAGCAAATAACATAATTTTATTATACAACGGCGTATTATTCTAATTTATATTAGAAGGTCTAATTGAGTTCTGATGACAGATACCCAACTTAATTTACATCACAAGTAACATCAACAAAATACACAACTAAGTATCCTTATATCTAAATGATTTATAAAATTTAAAAACAATTGGAAATTTTATAATTATATATATATAATTTAATTTAATGTTAAGCATTTTAATTGGCATTATACA